>SJJU01006143.1:0-11305 GCA_012932125.1 Conopomorpha cramerella | reverse complement strand
GAAATATAGGCACCTACCTACCTATCTACTCACCCACAAAACACAGGACCTTCGTTAGCCTATGTCGTGAGTACAACGAATGATCTAGCAATAACTCTATTACTAGGTCTGCTAATCAAATTACTAAGGTAGGCAGTGTCTTATTGCCTATATGGTGTTCATGCCACTGATGATTATGATATTAACACTTTATTAACATAACAGTCAATAAGAAAGTGACCGATAAGGAGGTTATCAATGTGTTCCTATTTTTATCAATAGGTAAATACGTACGTTTTAAACAATTTTTAGAAACGGAAGTTTATATAATGTCAATTGATAATAGCCACTGGATAAATACATACAAGTACACAGTTGGCCGTGTGGTCATGAATATAATATACAGGGCGTCCCACGGCCATGCCACATGGAGGGAAAGTACCTTAAATATTGTAGATAGAACATTTTACAAAAACAATTTTAACTGTATTCATAGATTTTTGAATAATTACACGTTTGAAATTACCCGGGAATCGAACCCTCTACACCGGAAAAAAAATCTCTATCTAAATCTCTAATCTACAATATTTAAGGTACTTTCTCTCCATGTGGCATGGCCGTGGGACGCCCTGTATATGTCACCATCCCAGGCCAACTTTTCCCGACGTGAGGGTCGTAAGAGGCGACCGACGGAGCTCTCCAGAGAATGGACAGCAGCGCTCTCTTTGAGTTAAACCACAACACCACTGCGATCACCAACCCGCCTGGCATTTCCCCCCAAATTGCGGAAATTATTTGAGGAGACCCTCGTTCTGCATGATGCTGATCCGAGAATTTACACCAAGCTGGGTAAATAACAGGAATCTTGATCTATACTCACGTCCTATTCACCACACCGATAATGTACAGTTGACTACCAACACACTTGAAAGTATGTATGCACGTTTCCCAGTTTTCACCCTAGGGTGAAAACTATAGGGTGAGAGATCGGAAATACCCTAGAAACAAAGTAGCTTCCCGTTATCTCCCGTTATCTGTCCCTATGTATGCGTAAAGATCTACGCTAGAAACTGTGCAACGGATTTGGATGCAGTTTTTTTTTTGTAATAGACAGTGTGATGCATGAGCAAGGTTTATCACAGTTAGAATATAAGTGACATAAAACAAAATGTGTAATTTTATGAAATTGAACCTTAACATAAAAGATACAAAACTTAAATTACAAAATCGGCATGTGTCGTATTGGGGCTTTTTATTCTATTATGTACAGTAGAGAAACACTGATAAAGTTCACATAAAATAAATATCTACTAAATTAATATGAAATCGCCAATCTGATGCGAACTTTGCCTTATTTTGCTGCGCAGTTTAATATTTTTTTATGTAAAATTTATATTTTTTTCTAAAATAAAACGTACCTGATTAAAAAATTTATTGTTTTGTCCACTAAGTATTAAGTATCTGTGCAGATAAGATTCATCCGTAGAATGTCTGCCAAAAAACCTTAGAATACATTAAGGTAATACATATTTTCAGTATAATTTTCGTGTGCGGATTATTCTTTACAGAATTGGCTCAATTTCAGCCGGTTCAGCTTAATATAAATGACTTAAACATAAATATTGTGCTTAATGTACAGCGGTCATAACTTACACAAATATAATGTATGTGTGTTTGAAATTAGAATGGAACGTTAAACAGCGTTATTTCGAGTGAAACGGTAAAATTTTGGTGTTTTTTTTTTGTCATTAAGTACATCTCTAAATTTTAATATAAGGATTTCTTTGTACGCACATCAAAAGTGTCTAGGGATCAAGTACATTTTAGAAGATTGCAATCAAGAATATATTTTACAAAAAACTGAATTAACTGCGTCTGTGGTCCAGTTGGTCGGACACTTGACTTGTACCCGGGTTCGAGTCCGGCTACTGGACGTGTACCAATGGGACTCTTTTTCAGAGCCTATGTACGCAACGCAACGCTCGTACGGTGAAGGACAAACATCGTGATGAAACCCGCACACCACAAGGTGTGTGAACCCTATAACGGCGAGGGGCTCACCCCCTGTCACGTTGGGTTAAATACGCTTGGTGAACCGTGGGTACTTTGCTTTAGCAAGTGCCTCTGCCTACCCCTCTTTGGGATTAAAGGCGTGAAGTGTATTTATTTTTTTTATTTTTTATTCAAAATGTGGTGGTAAGTAATTGATACAGCAACACACAGACGAAAAAGTTTGAGACGATGTTCACTTTAAAAAGTCTGAAAATAGTGTGGCTAGTATGTAAGACTATTACATACAGACCTTATCCGAAAAGTAAACCGGATGCTTGACCCAAAAACCCTAGTTGATGCCTCTATCCGGGTTTTAGTTGATGTTTCCGCTTGAGTTGGACACATGTCACGGAAATAGCGCAATTTGTGGATTAACACTTCACTGGACAGTGAACGGTCATAGCAGTTACAAAAAATAAAACTTGTAGTAATTTAAATTAATATCCCGGGAAGTGTTACTAACTAAATTGTTTGGAGACTGTGCAATCTTTGTGGATTTTGTGGATTAACACTTCACTGGACAGTGAACGGTCATAGCAGTTACAACAAATAAAACTTGTAGTGATTTAAATTAATATCCCGGGAAATGTTACTAACTGAATTGTTTGGAAACTGCAATCTTGGAAGGTATAAATTACATTATTACTATTATTATTAAAATGTAATCAGCTTAAATATATATTATATTGTATTTATTAGGTAGATCATTTTATAAATGTAAAAAAAATCTCTCCGAGTAGAAAAATAATTCTTGAGATCAAATTGAGAATTCTCCTTTATTCATCATCATCATCAGCCCATACTTGTCCACTGCTGGACATAGGCCTCTCCAATTGCACGCCACTGTGATCTGTTTTCGGCTTCTCGCATCCAGCTTCTGCCAGCCATCTTGCGTATATCATCAGTCCACCTTGCCTGAGGGCGTCATACACTCCTTTATTAAAAGTTGTATAATTTTAAAGATGACTTTAACCATAAAAATATGTCTTTGTCGAAACTGAATCAAATTTAAATGGATGCAAGCGGGAATCACTAGTTTTCAAACAAAAAAAAACATCCAAATCGGTTCACCCAATTAAAAGTTTTTAAGAGGAGAAGAACAATTGTTTCCAACATTAGTAGTTAATAATAATAGGTTGTTAACGACTACGGCGTAGAACGTAGCACGTTTTTCGTAGAAAGATTTCTCGTAGCGTTTTCACCACTTCGAACGATTTCTACGTTACCTGACTGTGATTAACCGTTAGCTGTTGTTTTGCAAATTACGGTTTCAAATATATCCTTAAAACTTAGGATTATGTTATGAATATAATTTCCAAGTGTTTTTTTTTTCAACTAATATATACCTTAGGATCACAAGGACGCTTCGACCACATTTAACATAATAAGGAGAAACGGCATGCATTAAGCATGGAGGAGTAAATATGGGCTAATTCAATTGGCTATAAGTTGCTATCTCATAGCCTGAATAAAATTAATTCTCTAGATCCCATAATCGGCTCATTGCTTCCATGCTGATTTCGATACTTTAATTTCACTGTCGTTAGATAGTAAAACAGCGATGGACATCGTTTGCCGCTACGATGCCAGAGCGATGCAACTACAACTAGACTATAGCAGACTTGTCCCCCAAGAAGAAGAGAGAAGAGAGCAGGAGGTCCCTTAGGAGAAAGATTTTGCATTCTATTTACATCCCAGATCAGTAAATCAGTTAGTGCCGTGTGGTAACGAGAAAATAGAATACATTTTTCACCATCTCAGCTCAACGTTTCCCGTCCCGTCGTGGAGTCGTAAGAGGCGACCGAGGGAGCAGTGAGCTAAACCACAACACCACTGTGATCTCCAACTCGCCTGCCGGGCGTGGCGATTTTTGGTATTTCACCTTAAAGTACGGAAATCATTGGGGGAGGCCCTCGTCCGGCAGTTATGTGGCTGATGATGATGTCAGTTAGTATCCAATTTGTGACTCATGATATGTAGTCTTGCACGTTTAACTTACGTCTGCTGTCATGTCAGAGTCGCCAGCGCGTCGTATGGCGAGTGGGGGCTGGCGATTGGCGTGTGGCGAGTGGCGTGTGGCGAGTGGCGAGTGGCGAGGGGCGGTGGCGGGCCCGAGACAAAGTTCGTGTCTCATTTGTCAACGAGTTTACAACACCCGTTGTCCCCAATTTGCTACTATGGTTTTCAATGTGTTGGCTTCTGCACTCGTATTCGGTCGCTTTGACAGTTTTACGTTATTATTTTAATTATTATTGACTAGCTGACCCGGCAAACGTTGTGCCTATATATTTGAATATATGTATATAATTAACTGTGTTTCTCTGCTATTGTACTGCGTGTAAAAGCACCCGAGCAATGGTCATAGAAACGTTTTTGGGTTCAAGATAACATTTTGTGTGGAGACTGAAACGTTTTCATTTCTCCACATTGTCGCAATAGTAAAAGTTGTTCATATTGACGAGTCCAACAACGTTTCTAAGACCATTGCTCGAGGTCCTTTTACACTCTGCATGCATGTATTATAAATACAATAACCAAAAATTTTTAAATAAATACAATAAAAAAATACTCTAAAATCGCCCTGTCTATTAAAGAAAACCGCATCGAAATCCGTTTCAGACAGGGGGAACTCTTTTTGTAAATCCCTTAAAAGTGTATCGAAGGAAACTATATCTTGATAAACGTCTACTTAAAATTAAAATACAGCCCCAGTTTTTTTTAACGCAAAGAACAAGCTTTTCACCACCATCCTGCTTGATGTTAAGCAGCGATGTGTTCAGAATAATTTTCTTTCATAAGCTAGAAAAGCCGGGAAGAAACTGGCACCGTTCAAAATGTTCGATTGTTTGTTCTTCCTAATAAAATCGTTTTGTAGACAGCAGTAGGGGCATGTCTTCGTAATGACTTGGAACTACACAAACTAACGTACCTAGTGTTCAGTTCACGAAACGTTCGGATTAGTTTCACACAAGTCTGTGGTGACAAGTTTTGTGTGAATGTCCCCTATTTTGAGAAGAAAAAAAAAACGCACAGGAACTGTATAACATTCATCAGCCCATATTTGCCCATTGCTGGACATGTGCCTCTCTCGAATGGGGAATTTTCTTTGTCGTTTTTCTCACAGATTTTCGGCCGGAGATTTGTTATTACTGTCAAACTTTGTTTGGAAAGTATGACAGTAATGACAATTCTCCCCCCGAAAATCTGTCAGAAAAACGTCAAACGGACTGTTATTACGTCATCTAAAATATGTTTTCCCTATCGTACATATATATATATATGTATGTGATACAAGTGCTATGTTCAAACTGTCAGCACAGCCATTAAGCATAATTGTTTTTCCACTTACATGGATTAAGAGGAGGCTTCCCTTGTCGGGTTTGTTACAGTCTCAATGATAAATGACGATATTTTGTAAGCACCAGAGAAATTTCGTCGTAGCGGTGATTAAAGTAACGAATATATTATCGTTAGAAGAAATTTGTGACATTATTATTATTTGTTTTTCTATATTTTTCACAATGAACAAGCGTTTGACCACCATCCTGCCTGGTGTTAAGCGATGTGGCCTACAATGGAGCACACTTGTTCATTTAAATATATATTAGGTAAGTATATAAATAGGCAGCTCGCATTAGCTCATTATGTTATTTTTTTATTAATTGAACAGATCTCTGTTTGGCATTATAAATTACCTAAAATCCGAACTTCCCAACTTTCAGTCCGAAACCAGAACATCCAACTATTTCGTTCAAATCAGTAATGAAAAAAGTAAAAAAAAAATCTCAACTAACTAAGTAGTTTTCGAAATAATTGGTATGTAACTACGTGAAAAGTTCTGTATATGACTCGTAAAGTCAAAGTGTGGGTCCTTGTTAAAGAGAACTCGTTAAATAAGCTCACTTTGCACAACTTTTTCCAATACTCGAAGCTTCTGTTTTGCCATACTTGGAGCAAACCAAGCTTTTTATAAAGAAGGCAAAAACTTTTCGCTTTGAAAAGTTCTCATAAGGAGCCCGGAGTAATGAGTTACAGGCAACACAGCGTCTAGAGAAAGCAAAAAAAAAAATGAAATAAAAAAGTTACTTTTAAATAACACTGGAGATCTTGCTTCGGAAGCTCCGCGCTCATTGGTCCGCTGCAACCTCCACAGAGTTACTCATCTCAAGAGAAATTCTCTCTACATTATTAATAAAAACAAAAACAGTTTACGTTTCACATTTTTATGATAGAGATATTTCACTGGTGGTTGTTTTTTTTAAATGTGGGGTAATGTAGGGGTTTTTATGTGCACTTCCATTATTATATTATTATTTAAAAGGTGACAGTCTCTCCGCATGGAATATTTTCCCCAAGCCTTAGAAGAAGCATTTTAAAAAAGAAACACAGACATGATTTTTCCTTAAAAAAACATGGGTGGTCTCAAATTTTCGTTGAATAATAATTAATTAAGAGGCATCAACGGCCTTTTAAAAAAAATTATGGAATTACAGCAAAGTAACAATGCTAATTCTCATTATATGATACACGAAGATTCTATTTTTTCAGTTTTGCAGATATGTAAACCGAACGAACCAAACGGCTTGCGTCTACTTTCATAGTGCAAACCGCCAGGATATGGAATGAATTGCCGGTATCTGTGTTTCCTTTTCCTGTTTGCTACGTTCTTCAAGTCACGAGTAAATAGGTTACCTAATGAACAAGTTTGCTCCACGTAGACCACATTGCTGCTTAATATCAAGCAGGGTGGTGCCACTGCATTGTGGCGTGCACTGGTTTTTACGACAAGGTAGGCAGTAATCCCCAAGAATTGTATCTTGTCTTTGCGAAATATAGGTACCTACCTATCTACTCACCCACAAAACACAGGAACTTCGTTAGCCTCTGTAGTGAGTACAACAAAAAAAGATCTAGCAATAACTCTGTTATTAGGTCGGGTAGCCAAAATACTAAGGTAGGCAGTGGCTTTTTGACTATATGGTGTGCACGCCACTGGGGTGGTGGTGAAACGCTTGATCAATGCGTTTAAAAAAAATCTCAGAAATGTCACTGTTTATAAGAGTATGAGGACCAGGAGAGATCAGAGTATGTACTAGGTCAGGGCACCTGCTTAGCTAGGACGACGGTCGCGGGTTCGATTCCTGGCTCTGTCATAAGGCTTTTGTGACGAGCTGAGCCGTTTGATATGTGAGCCTGGGTGTTTTATCTGTCTTTGTATGTATTTAAAAAGTATATATTGGCCCTGGCTCGGTCCGCAAAAATAGTTAATTTCAAAAATATGGAAAGCAGAGCTACCAAGTTTTACATACTGACAATATCATAAATAACTGCAGACGGTTGTTCAAAAACATCGCCAAACGAATGTAACACTTACTACCGCTACCTTAAAGCATGTTTTCAATTATTTTCGCACAGAAAAATACGAGTAGTTATGTACTTCCGTACACAATATTTTTGTTCCAGTACTAACTCATTCTGCTACTGACTGTAGGTAATAAAGTGCTGAAAAGTGAATGAAAGTCTTATATATTTACTTTGGGACGTCATTGCTCCGTGAGGTTGTAAACAAGTTTCCCAACAAAGGTCGAGCTGAAGTAAAGAAATAGACAATAAGTTGACCTACGTTGCCTTGAAAATAACCTAGCGCAGGGATCTCAAACATCTAACCAAACTGTAACGCAATGCCTGTCAACATTTTTACAACTCCGCTGTATACTTCGTGTACACGCGGAAAGTTAAGTGACTTTTAAAATATAAAGGTTTTCACTGCGAATGATATAAAACTTCGCAGACGTGAAATTGTGGTGATGGTTTATATAACGAAGTTTTTTACCAAAATTATAATCACTACGTTTTAAATATTGTTGCCTTTTGTAAATACTGTCTATGGATAAAAAAAAATAACACAGTGGCCGGGTGAAGAGGAGAGCGCACAAAAGGCATTAAATATTCATCATCAGCCACAAGTCATGATGTCCACTGCTGGACGAGGGCCTCCCCGAACGATTTTCATGATCATTTGGGGGAAATGCTAATAATCGGCACGCTTGGCAGGCTGGTTAGCGATCGCAGCGTGTTGTGTTGTGGTTTAACCCTTAAATGCCCTGCATGATTTTTTTTGTTGTCT
Source organism: Conopomorpha cramerella (assembly GCA_012932125.1). Taxonomy (NCBI): domain Eukaryota; kingdom Metazoa; phylum Arthropoda; class Insecta; order Lepidoptera; family Gracillariidae; genus Conopomorpha; species Conopomorpha cramerella. The sequence continues at coordinate 3,147 of SJJU01006143.1, read as the reverse complement.
GAATAAAAACCTATTCTTAAATTATGTGGCCTGCATCATGGGAAAAAAAATAAAAAATTAAAAGTTGTCTAATTTATTTGTACCTTTGACAATAATCTACTATATAAAAATAAGTCGGGTTTTCCTCCCTGACGCTATAACTTCAGAACGCACGAACCGATTACCACGGTTTTGCATTCGTTGGAAAGGTCTCAGGCTCCGTAAGGTTTATAGCAAAGAAAATTTAAGAAAAATTTCAACAGAAAAGCGGGAAGACGAATCGAAGCCATCTGGTGGCGAAACGGAGTTCGCCGTGTTTGCTAATTTATAATAAAAAATGTGTAGATGTCCCATCTAGAAAAAACAATTCGAGGAAAATTAAATGATGTAGTATTACATCACTATGCAGCTAAGGGTTAACTCACAGAGAGCGCTGCTGCCCGGTCTCTGGAGAGCTCCTTCGGTCGCCTCTTACGACCCCCATGACGGAAAATTTGGGCTGGGATGGCGACACATGTATTCCTTAGTAACAGTTATCCGTTCAAAATCACATTATCGATAGACATTAGATCCTACTAATATTATAAACGTGAAAGTGTATTTTTATGGCCATGGATATTTGTTACTCTTTCACGCAGAAAGTACTGGACGGATTTTGATGAAACTTGGCAGTATTGTAGCTTATAAACTAGAATGACATATAGGCTATAAGGTATTTTGGTAAAACAACGATTGCCGGGACAGCTAATATTATGGTACATCACACGATTACTTATGACTACAACTCGAAAAGTATTGCTTTTAAGCAGATCCTTTTCTCTAAAAAATTATGGTCCTATTGACATAGGTAGAGAATGTCTGCCTCTATTCTGTACGATCGTGGGTTCGATTCTCACCGCTCTGACAGGTATTTGGGCGACGAATTTCCAAGTACTTGTTGTATGTGTCTTCATCTTGGTGTTTTATTTATATAAGTATGTATTTACAACAAAAAAAAATGTAAGTATATTTCGTTGTCTGAATTCCACAAAACAAGTGCTTTAGCTACTTAACATGGGATGAAGGCATGTGTGTATAGTTGTAAAATATTTATTTATAGTTCTTAGGAGGGGGAGGGTTCCTAAGACATTGCAATCAAATGAGCTTATAAGGCCTTAATATTTTTTATAGGTCGTTTTCATCTTTAAAGTAAAGACATCCTAGAAGTTTTTTATTACTTGGCAGTAGATTTTCTCTGGAGACTCGTTTCCCGGTTTAAGTTTTAATATGATTTCTTTCTTTTATGCAGTCTCGCTACTTAATTCCTTCAGGGTTCGTAAGTTTGGAAGACTTTGGAACTTTAAATCTTTGATCATACATACATACAACTCACAATCCCCAAAAGGGGGTGGACAGAGTCTTAGGATCACAAGGACCTCTCGGTCACTTTTAGCATAATAAGGAGACATTGTCAATATGGGCATTTAGTTAAAAGCAGGGGTCGGAAACCTGTTCTTATTCAAATCGTTATCATTAGGCTTGCCAACTTTTTTACAAGAAATAAAGTATATTTAGGCCTAAGAAAACAAATTAAACAGTATTTTAGAAAAATGAACAACAGTATTTTATTTATTTAATAATATTAATTTTATTTAACACTAGTTGACCAGTGCCCACTTCGTTGGGCATAATGTTAAAAAGTAAGACATGCTGTTGTTGACTTAGCCATTTTCAATATAAGTAAACAGGTTGTATCATAATTCCCTATACACGACGGTTAAAATTGCATCGTGTATATGTATATAAACTGGTGGACAAAATAATTACGCCCCTGTTTTAATAGTGTAACATTTTTGAGGCTGATAACAGTATTTTTTATATTTTTTTTTGGTTCAACAGTAAAAAGTATTTTGTAGTGAAAAGCAGTATAATACTGTTTTTAACAGTATAGTTGGCAACCCTAGTTATCATGTACTTGTAAGTGTGAAATTTTAATTTCGCTTTAGTTCGCATTGACCGGTTTAATACCGGTATTTAAAATGAGGAGTTTTCTAAAAAAAATATTTTTTTCCCTATAAACAAGCGTTTGACCACCATCCTGCCTGATGTTAAGCACCGATGTGGTCTACGATGGAGCACACTTGTTCATTAGGTACCGGTCACCGGCGATTTAAACTGCGCAGGAAACACAGACTCCGGCAAGTCATTCCACATCCTGGCGGTTCGCACTATGAAAGTAGACGCAAACCGTTTGGTTAGCGTAAATGGCAAATCCACCTGGTATGGATGACGTTTTGCTGTTCTCCTGGTTGTCCTATTGTAAAAACGCTGAAAATCTGTATAGAGATGTTGGAAACGAAAGAGATGCAACTATTTTATTCCATGTTCGTTCGTCTTGGGACTCGCTCTTCTGTGAGTATTTTTTTTAAGGAAACCTTCCTCATCATGCATTGTATATTTTGAATGGCACGCAACATCGACAATCAATCATCCCCTGTAACGATCTGTATCCTGACCTCGTATCACAAAGTAAATTGAAAGAAAGCAAATTTTGTACTGTGAAATTGTTTTCCCTAATAAATTCCTTGTTAAATTAATTAGGGGCCGGCCCCAGCTGCTCTCCGCTAATTATGGCTTACAATGTCAATTTGTGAAGGCCCCAGCTCAATTTGAGGACGCTTTTTGTTTTATTTTGAAGTGTAATACAATTTAATCATGAACTTACTTTTTTTTAAACTGGATTTTATTTTAATAGATATAATAAATGCCGTAGGATCCGACTGCATCTGGAGATTTAGATGTATTCAAGCTATGAGATAGTAAATTGTAACTGGACGCCCATATCGTCTTTGTTATGATAAATAACAAGAAGTTAATAATGAAAATTATAAAATACAAATATGGCCAAATGGTCCTTATTGCTCAGCAACTGCCTCTGCCTACCACGCTTTGGGTTTAAAAGGTGTGAAAATGCATTATGTACTATATAAAAATAAGTCTGGTTTTCCTCCCTGACGCTATAACTCCAGAACGCACGAACCGATTTCCACGTTTTTGCATTCGTTGGAAAGGTCTCGGGCTCCGTGAGGTTTATAGCAAAGAAAATTTAAGAAAAATTTCAACAGAAAAGCGGGAAAACGAAACGAAGCCATCTGGTGGCGAAACGGAGTTCGCCGTGTTTGCTAATTT
>SJJU01006141.1:0-21701 GCA_012932125.1 Conopomorpha cramerella | reverse complement strand
AAATCGGTTCAGCCGTTCTCGAGTTTTAGCGAGACTAACGAACATCAATTCATTTTTATATATATAGATGTAGTCGGGTTCTCCCAGTACAGGTTAGACAGAGTTAAATTAGAGGTTCCCAAACTTATCTTGTCTACTGCTTACTGCGAAAACAATTTTTTTTCAGTCCATTTTTACCTACCTAAAGACCAGTGTAAGTTCAAGTGAAATGATAGTGAGTGCGGTGGTATTTCGCTATCTGACGTCATTGCTCTATCTATAGTACTACGATTGCTTGTTACTTCGTCATTGAAAAACATTCTTCTAAAATTGATGATTTATAGGCTCTAAAACAGCACAAAAATGTTATTTTATTGAACTGTGCAGAAGTTATCCATGCAATTGTCACGTAGATATTTATCGGTGTTATATACTTATTATATACTGTATCTGTTTGAAATATCCAGGCTTAATTGATTGGGTTGTTATAAAAGTATTGATTGGGAATTCAGGCTTATGCATATGTCTAATCCAGCCTGCTGGAATGTCAACGTCTGACTAGTGGATTTCAGGCTGTTGCCAGCCGGCGCCGCTCCAGTTACAGCTGTTTATTGATGACTGTTAGTTTGTAGTCGCCAAGCGATATGCGTTTCTCTGAATCCAAGTCATCGACATAGCTCATAGTTTTAGCAAGCTGAAGTGGCAGTGAGCCGGCCATATTAGCCGTAGAACCGATCACCGTTGAGGAAAACGAGTTCTCGAGTGGAGACCGTTGCCAGAGCGATGCAACTACCAGAGGGACTTAGGCCCCCGTTTAGACCGTTGATGATAAGCCTCCCTATATATATAGATACAACAATATAACAATTAATACACAACAATTAGTGTCCTTTATTTATACCAATATTATACAGAGGAACGCTTTGATTTTTTGTATGTCTGTTTGAATGGGGAATTTTCATTGGCCTTGTTTGTCTTATACAATGTGACAGCCAATTTGTTTATTGTTTGTTTACATATGTTACAAAAGTGTCTGAACAATTAATTACTTACCCAAATAATAAAAGACGTACTAAAATATAACACCCTGGACAGTTACCAGCGACATCTAGATAAGAAATTTTCGGAGTTTGAAAAGTCCCCAAGGATCCGAAACACACGTGGACAGATTGGAAAAATTCTTTCACTGATAGAAAGCTAAATTGTTCCTTAGTAACATAGGCTATATTTCATTCCCAAATTCCCACGGGGATGAAAAAACGCGAGTACAGCTAGCTTTCCATAAAATATATACTTCCGGCAGGGGATTTCAACACTCCAACAAAAAGAGCCAATACCTTATTGGTTGGATAATAGCGCGCCGTAATACCCAGTATACCATTTAATAATAATATGAATATGAATAAATAAATAAAATAAAATAAAAAATATATACACTTCACGCATTTAATCCCAAAGAGGGGTAGGCAGAGGCACTTGCTAAAGCAAGTACCCACGGTTCACCAAGCGTATTTAACCCAACGTGACAGGGGGTGAGCCCATCACCGTTATAGGGTTCACACACCTTGTGGTGTGCCGGTTTCATCACGATGTTGTCCTTCACCGTACGAGCGTTGCGTTGCGTACATATTAATAATACCTTTTAATACTCAAACAAGCAAATTCCTACTCCAAATTATTTGAGTCTCAATTACTATCCTCCACAATTATTATATTAACCCATTCGCGGACGTTGTACTGCCCGTCGACGTGATAAAAGTAAAATATCTCGTCCTTTGTTGAGTTACTACTAAAGTGTTAAATTCCATCGCATCGTGTTTTATTCTCGAGCAATAAAATAACAGACGGAAGCCCGCTGTATTTTTATAATATTAAAATAAAAGGCAGATTCAACAAACTGTTTTATGTCGAAGTAATAACAAGGACTAACTAAACAGGGGCGACTGGAAGTGGCTTCCATAATCCTATAAGGTAAATGAAGAAACTTCAGGTGGAAGAAGCTTACCGACTACAGGCCATTGTTGTATGGCAGGGAAGCGAAAATAATCTACTAAGTACTTAAATAAATTTCTCGTTAGTTACGTAAGCTCTGTCTGCCCCAACGACGCGTGCTGCATGCATGTGTATGTACGTCTGTGTGTGCGTGTTTATGGCTGTGTTTGTGTGTGTGTTTGTATGTTGTGTGTGTGTTTGTGTTTGTGTGTGTATATGTGTTATTGAAGTACACTCTAGCCTGTTAATTTTAATGAGAGTTTACAATTGATGTTAGCAACGCATAAGTTTCGATGGATGCATGGGTGTTTGTTTGCCATTCAAGCATTTCTCTTGCTGAGGCAGGCTGAGGTGGCACTGGCTATATTTTATCCCGAATTATTTTTTTATTATTCCCACGGGATAGAAAAACAGTCTGAATAACACCATGCGGTGTTATTAAATAATAATCTTAAATGAGAAGAAACAACTTCCACCAGTACTTATGCCACCCGCAAATGTTTTTTTAAGGTTCCCCTTGATTTATCGGCTTTGCCATTATCAATCTCTGATTTTCTTATCAGAGAGAAACATTTTCAGAAGAAAATAATTTCAAGGTTTAAAAAAACATTAATATCGGTTCATAAACGACGATGTTATCCGCGAAAAACATAAACCATATATACACATATATATGTATATACGGTCGAAATGTGAAAGACGTCGCTTTGAAGTCGCTTAAAAATAATCCTTCGCTCGCTAGCTAAAATATCACCGGCGATATTAAACACTTTTCAAAAGGTAAGCCGCGGTATGAAACCGTGCAATATACGGCCCGTTGCACTTTAGACTTCACTATTCAGAAGGTGGTAATCCTCTTACGGCACCACTACGAGAAACGTACCAACCGAAACCATTACTGATGGAGCCCATCTCAACCATCCCACTATATACACACTGCACATAAATTTCCACTACCTCACAATCGCTCGCAACCTATCCAACTTGCATCTACCTTGCGGTGGGAGAAGGAAAAGGAAGAATATCGCACTGCGCATGCTTTGTGAGCATATCGCATAGTTGGATCAAAAAGGACCCAATACGAAACATGCCGATTTTGTAATATAAGTTTTGTATCTTTTATGTTAAGGTTCAATTTCATAAAATGACACATTCTGATTTGTGTCACTTTTGTTCTAACTGTGCGATATGAGTAAAAACTGAAGAACGTTTTTTTCTATGTAACGTATTTCTTCCGAACTCCAAAATAATGATCTTAATTTGAATAAAATTTATAAGGTGTGAGACGACGTGGTCGCCCCAGAAAGCGTTGGAGTGACGAGCTGTTGTCTCACGACTTAGGATGGTGTAACGCGGCCCAACATTGCATGGCGTGGAAGGAGGGCAGAGAGGCCTTTTCCCTGCAGTGGGAAAATAGTGGCTCATAACAATTATAAGGTGTGTACACTTCATGTCTTTCAATGCCAAAGCGGGGTAGACAGAGGCACTTGCTACAGCAAATGCCCACTGTTTATTGAGCGTATTTAAACCAACGTGACAGCGGGTGAGCCCATCGCCGTTATAAGGTTTACAAACCTAGTGGTGTGTGAGTTTCATTACGATGTTGTCCTTCACCGTACAAGCGTTGCGTTGCGTACATAGGCTCTGAATAAGAGTCCCATTGGTACACGTCCAGTAGCCGGACTCGAACTCACGTATAAGGTGTGTGCGTGAAATAAAGTGTGTCACAAGGGCGAAGCGCATCAACCTCTTCCTCCGGAACATAATCGGAACCAGTGCCGCAAGGCACTTATACCCCTTTTGCGCTCCCCAAACTACGAAATACACATGAGAGGAAACACCCCGGACCACACCCATCGCTATAAGAACTTAAATGTCAGAATATCACAGAAAAAGGTAGGTATAAATTTGTATTTTTAAAAGGGACTCTTAGCCAGTTTTAAGAGTTACCTAAGAATTAATTCAATCTCGAATTATAATTAAACCGTTTAGGTGTCAGCTCCTTAACTACTTAGGGAGCCACTTATATTTAGGCCCTCGATTATTCGCTCCCTAAGCCTAAGTAACCTAAGATATTTGTTTTTGAGATATCAAGAAATAACCATTAAGTATCACTTCTCATTTTTTGAGAAATTTAGATTTTGTAGATGATTATAGACGGATTCGTAACTCTTGAGTTTAATATTATTCATTAAAAGGTATGGTTGGCCGGAACTGGTCTATCAGTTTTGACGTTTGGCACTTGCTGTTTCACTGAAACATCAATAAGGTAGAGTTGTTATACTGTGACAAGTAAAAAATGACCCTTAATGTTTAGTGACATCCATACCAGTTTCAACCTTATGGTAGTCGAACATATTCTTGGCCGACTGTACCCGTGTTGTACTATTACCCGTTGTGGACACACTTATTCAATAAACGCATATTTATGTAGTAATTCCAGTTATAATCTTCCTTCATACAAAGTTTCGACAAAATTCGTCTTTTAGGAAGTACCTAACAAAAAATAAACCTATTCATATTTCACACGCGGTCTTTTATATTTATCATATTAGTAGGATTTTATCCACTAACGGTAAAGAAAAATATCATGTGGAAACCGGTAGAGGCGTATCAACTAGGCATATACCTATAAAGACGATGGGCCCACGTCCTGTCATGGAAGATTAATACGCTTGGTGGAAAGTGGATGTCATTTGTATTCGAGATATTATTAGACTAAGTACATATGTTACAGTGATCGATAGAAAATGTGGTGAAATATTCTTTATTCGACCTCAATGTATGTAGTTTAACCCTTTCGGTGACATCCAGCCTGGCGACGTGGTAATGATTAAAATTCTATTGTCTTAGATCGAGTGACAGCGAAAGTGTTAAAGAACTAATGGTACAGAAATGTATGTGAAAGGATCTAATGTTGGTGAATATACAAGCGTCACATGGGATGGGTCATACTATTACAATTAATAACTAATTAGTATTAACTTTAAAAGAAACGGAAATAAAATAACTTTAAAACTTTAAATAAAAATTGCCCTTACAGAAGCCGGCATCGTTGTTTCAATTAAACGACTATGTAGTTTCAGTATTACCATTTATGTTTATTCTTGGTGGTAATAATAATACCCATCAACGCGCGCTAAAAATTATGGGTGAAGTGTAGATAATTTAGTATACAGTTGAATTTTATTTTTTTGCATCGATTCGACTACGAGACTACGCGATGCTACATGGGTTATCTACGCCGTAGCTCTCGTAGCACTTTCGTAGTCACAATGTTGAATAATGAGTACGTAGATTTACGAACCTAGACGTAACAATGTAAATATACGAAAATCTTAAATAATACCCGAAGAATATCCGAGAAATTCCTGTTCTCCTGTAGGATCCTCCGTGTTAACTACGTTCTATCAGATTTTACTGCTCTTGTGCGAATTTTAGTATTAGATAGAGATGCTATATGAGGTTGTAATCTATAAATAAATCTCCTTTCCAAGGTTCGAAGCCCCTTAGATTTACCGTCAAATAATAACAAACATAAGACACGCTCTCGGATTTATATTATTCGTATATCATACATGTATTATAGGCTCACCCCCTGTCACGTTGGGTTAAATACGCTTGGTGAACCGTGGGCATTTGTTTATTAAGCAAGTGCCTTTGCCTACCCCGCTTTGGGATTAAAAGGCGTGAAGTGTATAATAATAATATTAGGATACCGAATTTCTTTTACTAAAGTACTTATTTTTACTTAAATACATACATATTGTCTCAAAAAATAATTTCAACCAACGCCTCATCGAATTCTCTAGCTAATTCACTGTCTATCAAATATGTTAGCGTCATTGGTACAATTCTAGACATTTCCGGAACATTCGTTAGTTTGTTGTTTACCGAGTCGGATAAGCAATTGGATGTTGTCCGCGGTAACCGGAAGCCACTCACTATATCCGGATGATAGCCATTCGCTATACAGGATGTTGTAATAAAGTAGTACACACTGGCGCTTTGAGATTGCGCCCCGCGCAAATGGTCGTATATAGACGAACACAAAATATCTTATCTTTATCTTTAAACGAGCAATTCTTGTATAATATATATATATATATATATATATTATATATATATATATATCATATATATATAATTGGAATCTCGGAAACGGCTGCACCGATTTTCATGAAATTTGGTATGTAGAGGGATTTGGGGGCGATAAATCGATCTAGCTAGGTTTAATTTTTAGAAAACACCTTTCCAACCGTGTTTTCGGGCATGAAAAATGAATATTAAGCAAACAACGTTTGCTGGGTCAGCTAGTTCTTTCTAAACGAAGGAAAACAGATGAGGTTCTCCAGGCGACGCCTTTTTTATGTAAGACCGGGCAGTTCAAGTATTTTTTTTAATTTGTATTTTATTTGACGTTTTCTGACAGATTTTCGTGCGGAGAACTGTCATTACAGTCAAACTTTGTTTGGAAAGTATGACAGAAGGAAGAAAATCAGATGAGGTTCTCCAGTCGACACGTTTTTTATGTAAGACCGGGGAGTTAGAGCATTTTTTTTAATGGGGAATTTTTTTTGATGTTTTTCTGACAGGTTTTAGGGCGGAGAACTGTCATTACAGTCAAACTTTATATTGTTCACCGCGTATATAGGCGCGAATATAATCAAAGACAAGCTCGAGCTTACCTTTGATATTTTACTCGACGTTTAAAATAGACGAAACGTTTTTAAACGTCGAACGACGAAACAAACGGCCTATTGTGTCTTTCCGATACGTCTGCGGCAAATTTACAACCGTATTTTTTTTTAAGAGAAAAAACTCAAGCTGTACTATCAACTCGAAGATCGGTAAAATACTATATACAACAAAGTTTTGCCATTATTATTGTGAGAAAACCTTACGTACGCGAACCACATACATTTTAATATGATGTGCGACCCATCACATGAAATTATAGAATTGCCGTTCCAGGTTCACGTAATATGTACTTACGTGTCGATACGTGTCATAGTTGCATATCAGCATCGCTTTTTCCCGCCTTGCATCGTGCGAGACGTCGTCAAAGGATGATGAATAATTTTCACCCGTCTGAGATACTTAAGTACATACGTAGACCCGTATCGGGCGTGAAGCTGACAGCAAACGATGCGATGAACACTACTCCGTTGACTGGAGTCTATGAATAATAAGAGAAGGCAATGAACATGTCAAACGATTTTCAATTCTCGGGCGGAAGAGACGGTATAAAGAATGCTGGAGGTATGGAAGGGGTAGTTTCTTAAAATAAAAATAAAATAAATACATTTCACGCCTTTAATCCCAAAGAGGGGTAGGCAGAGGCACTTGCTAAAGCAAGTACCCACGGTTCACTATTTATTTACATATATCGGTAGTTTCTTATTGTGAAGGATCATTAAAAACGACTTTGACAAACTTAACACTCTATGATTCTCTACGTAATGTTTTAAAGCATTGAACAATGACTGTTTGTTTGTATTTTTTCCCTTTAACAGCAATTTGCCGGCCAGAAGCTTCCATCTACTATACCGCCAGTTTATAACCGTCCTTACTTGATGTGTGTACACAAGATAATTACCAATAACGAGTTTGTTAGTACAACGCTTGGTTCAACGTTTCGTCATAGCCAATATACTGGGAAATTGATAAAAAACAAAGTGATTACAAAAACATGCCTGGCATCACCTGGTAAACGGGTACCTCATGAACAAGTGTGCTCCGTTGTTGACCACATCGCTGCTTAGCATCAGACAGGATGGTGGTCAAACGCTTGATCATGACGTATTAAAAAAAAAACGATTAGTTAGAAAACTTGTAATGTGAACATAGAGATTTAGCCGCGCGCTAGACAGACACACAGTTTTCATTAATAACTTTTGCTTTTTGCTGGCCGGCCAATCGGAGCTGGAATTCTGGACGCAACAAAAAAAAACCTATCGAGGGAGGGTTATGTCGGTGGTTACAATATTCCCGGACGTCGAATAAATGTAAAAAATCCCAAATTTAATCTAGCTCCAGTTAGTGTAAGTTAAATTGGATACGAGGGGTTTGTGCAGCAAGCAATTACTTGCTGTACACATTTCTGTACGGTATTGTGCATAAAATTTCATCATAGGCATGTATGTACTAATGTACTCGTTATGACTTAACCCAAGTCTGCTAACCTTACGGGCTCTTTGGCTACATAGAAACTCACTGAGTTTTCAGGGTCACATCATCTCCTGCAAAACCTATATGTACTAGGGTTGCCAGGTCGCCAAACCTGACAGTTTGGTCGGACATTTAGGTAGGAAGGCCACTCCACATTATTAAATAAATAAATAAATATTTACTCACACTTATATACGCCTGGCAACGATACTAACTTCTTAATAACTCTTGATTTAATGTGCTTTAATGAAAGTTAGCGTTCATTAATGAAGCTAGAGATTAATGATTTATTTTTTAACGTGTTGGAAGGTCCCTGCTTCGATTTATGCGGGCGTTGGGCGTCATATGCGTAAATACAAACTCCCCGGTGGCCGCAATATTTGAGGCAAAGGCGTCCATAACTAAACAGTAGGTACTAAAATGATCACGCCCTCTACTCTTTAACTTTGTTTAATTTATCCTCAACATCGAAGTAAATATACTTAAAGTTCGTTTGACATTTCAATTTGTTTGGTGTCTACTACTTACAAAGTAAGTTTATGAAAATCATGATGCGACGGGACGCGACAGAACTTTGCCGATGCTTTAAATATTAGTTTGTTGCTGAAGTTTGGAGCTGAAGACGTCCTAGTGTCGACCAACAGCTAGTGAGCGAGTCGCAGCCACAAAGCTGCGATACCAGTCAAAGAGTTACCAAACTCTGGATTGGGACAAACTTGGCGTCGGACGGTAAACTTCAGCTAAAGGTTGATTGTACTCTTCCCGTCCTGTAAACTATCTCGGTTCAAGTGAAATAGCTTACTTATAAGGAATAGATTGGCTAGCTTTAATTAGTTTACGGGGCACGGATTTCAAATTCGTGTCGGTTCGACGACGTCTAAAAGGGTTAGTAGGGTAACTCTACTCGGGTACTCTAAGTTGGACCAAATAATTTCTGATATTCTGACCATATTTTTACATATGTCGATAGTATTTAAAAAAAAGAATTTAACACATATTTAGAAACAATTGACACCTTTTAATTATAATGCTCTGAAGGATTAAGCAGTCACTTTGCAAGAAAGTTCCTATTTGATTAATTCAAAGAGAAATCTATATTTTACCTACTTCACGTAGTCGTCAGGACCATCTTAAGTAACCTAGAAGTGAAGGGGAGAGAATACTTCAAGCATAAAGTGTTAAAAGGCTTATGGATGTGACAAATTCAGTAATTGATAGGTGTATCACTTATATTTTTAACTAAGTATAAGTTCAAGGAATATATTTAGAAATCACGTCACGGGTAAATAGGTAGCTAATTAACAAAACGTGTGCTCCATCGTAGATACAGTCATATTGCTGCTTAGCATCGGGAAGGATGGTGGCCTAACGCGTATTAGTAGTTTAAAATATATACTTATACGTGCGTAGGTTAAACTGTAATCCTCAAAATAATATATTAAATACGAGTACCCTGTATGTTGACTTGGTAAACATCATTTGAGCTAAATTGCCGCTAATCCGTGATTCCGAGAAAAGCACAAGTGACACATTAAGTAACGTTAACACAATTCCCTGTTTGATGTAGAAACGTGTAAGTAATCTAATTGCGGCAGATTTGTGTTTTCTCTCGCAGAATTACGTAATGAACGGATTTTCTTGTCGGCCATATTGTTTAGTTTCCACCACCGCCACTAGGTGGCAGTCCTCTATGAAATACAGTTGAATCAGTATTTTTTTTCGAACGTCGCGGTGCGCCATGGCAATGGACTGATTAAATTAGACTTCTGCCTTGTTTTTCTCCAGGTTCAGGTACGAAAGTGAACATTATTAATTAAAGCTGTAAACTAAAAAGTTCCAGATTCTATAGGTAATTGTACCACTTCCGCCCACTCTCCTAGTATTTTGTTCTACTTTAACATTACTTAGTTGAAATTTATAAAACGCGTAGTGTACACTTCGCGATTTCATTCGCGTAGTTTAAGTATGTAGTACTTGTACTTGTCTACTGTTGGACATAGGCCTCTCCAATTGCACGCCACTGTGATCTGTTTTTGGCTTCTCGCATCCAGCTTCTGCCAGCCATCTTACGCGTATCATCAGTCCACCTTGCCTGAGGGCGTCCTACACACCCTTTGCCGAGACGCGGTCTCCATTCGAGAACTCGTTTGCCCCAAGGGTCATCGGTTCTACGGCTAATATGGCCGGCCCACTGCCACTTCAACTTGCTAAACCGATGAGCTATGTCGATGACTTTGGTTCTCCGTCGGATATTTTTTTGTCTGATTCGATCCTTCGGAGAAACGCCGTGAATAGCCCTTTCCATAGCAAGCTGTGCAACTTTTACTTGTGAGCCAACCGAGCCGTCAGTGTCCACGTCTCAGCTCCGTATGTCATGCGTGCCTCAGGAGAGGGATAACAGTAGCCTATGTATTTTCTCAGGCTCAAAACTAACTGTGTACCAAATTTTTTTTAGTTTTGGCGTGAAAGACAGACAGAGTTACTTTCGCATTAGTATGGATATGAAAAATCCCTCCTTTATATTTCCATAACTACTTTATTGCCAATAAATAATTTATTTCCAGTAACTGCAGATTTATAAATATGTATGTACTAACTCGTATTATTACAAAAATATCAGGCAGTTAAAATCCCGTATCTTCCGTATAAAATCCGTTCCGGGAAAATATAATCCGTTTCAATTTTAGTTCCTTATAATATTTTCTTTTCATTTCATTTCTCTCCTTTTAGATATATATTATAAGAAGCACAGTGAGTGTCCAAGCTACCGTGTAAGACGGCTGCATTCGGCTCTCCTCAGAATAGTAAAGCAGTTGAACACCTGTGTATTTTAAGCTGGTATACGTGTTCCAACTGTTTTGTAAAGAGCTTTTATTTCGCCACCTGGACATTCCCCACACATCAGATATTGACTTAGTTGCTTGAGTTTCTATTTCGTGTTTTTAAATTTGATTTTATTTAATTGTCTGGGAACTGTGTTTGTTATTCTCTAATAGCTATAGGCCATTCGCCAAAATAATAATATTATGTATTTGTAAACTAACAAAAAACCACTGTATGAATTTATACACATCGGCATGATACGCTTGCCGTAGCTTATCATGAAGTTTATATCACCAAAGCAAGCCCAAACTCTAAGACGACATTTACTTACTAATACTACTCAATATGAAAGCTTCGGCTTTAAAATTTGTCACTAAACACTGATAAGTTGACTACTTATTCGTTGTTGTTGCTGTTCCTTCAACGAAGAAAAGCTGACAGAAGCTAAACAAGACGGCTACAAGAAAGCCAATGTTGAACACACGTCGCGACGACAGCGCCCTCTTGCAGAGTATTTTGACGGCAAGTTTGCCGGCCGCACTTCGCACTTCAACGTGTACCTACGCGCGAAAGTTTCCCGACGAAAGTTTCGTTCACTTTATAAGTATAACGGGTCGGATATTTAGTTTTCCAGGAGGAGTTTCGGACGAGCTCATTGTTGTTTCTATGGGGAGGGGGCGGACAATGACGCGAAGACTGTGCTTTTACTTTTTATGATAAGTTTGCTTTAGTTGCCAGTTCATGTGTAAAATAGTTTGTGCGCGTGATTTCTTTCTAGTCAACGTTGAAGCTTGATATACTAAAATGTACAAACAGAAGGTATCGGCTCAGAATCACGAAGAGTGTAAGAAGGGGAAAGAAATTTTTGCTCTGCAGTAGAATCTAGTAGAATTAGTATATAACTCACCAACAGTTAACTAGAAAATACTGAAATACATCAACTTAAAAAAAAACGACCGCCAAACTCTCCTCCGCACCTACTCATAAGTATTTCAGCAACGTTGAAAAAGCACGAATAACTAACAAAGAAATAAAAGTATTCAACACTTTTTTTTGTTTTTAATAAAAGTTTGCTATTATTATGATTTCACCTTTTTCCCGCAGTTACCATTAACCAACATTGTAGGACAATGGAAGTTCAGTATTCTGCGTAAGTCCAGGATAGCTTTCCGTGGAAAGTGCTTGTACCGAAATTACACTCTGTTCCTTTGGCTTCACATTTTGTGAAAAGCAAACTTCGGCGTAACAATAAAGAAGTTCTTGCAAAGGGAAACTTAAACGAGAGGGTGCTTTAGGTATCCAGGTACTGTGGGCCAAGAAAATGGTCTACCAGGTTTGACACTTCGTGAATCACCCAAACATCAGATGACGTAGAAGTTGATATATTGTAACGAGTAAGTAGTGTAATGTTTATTTTACATTAGGGTGGTAGACCCTAAGGTATACGTGTAGATCCTTGAATTGAATAAGTTAAGACAAGCCACTGAAAGAAAAACGAATCGTTATAGGCACTTTGGTATACTTCATTGTAAAAAAATGTTGCTACTCAAATCATCATCATCGTCAGCCCATACTTGTCCACTGCTGGACATAGGCCTCACCAATTGCACGCCACTGTAATCTGTTTTCGGCTTCTCGCATCCAGCTTCTGCCAGTCATCTTGCGTAGATCATCAGTCCACCTTGCCTGAGGGCGTCCTATTACTCAAAGAGTTACAGAAAAAATTATACATATATACCGGTCGGACAGAGACATTACGATCAACCGGTATTCCGAACAGATTCCAAAACCATGAAAACGAAATATACCTACCAACTGGCGATCAAAATATTGACTTATATTATGTACAAAAAAGTGTTTTCTTTTAATCTTATAGAAAGTCATTAATAGTTAATGTCACAATTCCTTCTAACTCAATATTCTCGTATAAAACTTTCGAGGACACATCTGTAGACGTAATAAGTTATTTAAAAACTGTATTGTCAATACAGTATAATATCTTAATTCAGTACTGAATTTATCCTTAGTCATAAAAATTACACGCTCGTTTATAAAAAAAAGTGTAATAATTATTTTAACCAATATATTTTCCGCAGAAGTTATTCGAATTGAAAGCTATTGAATGCGGTTTGGATTTCGCGGTTTCCGGTATCGTTCAGGTAATGAAGTTCGAATGTGGATTAAGTCCAATATATTCTCTACTCACAGAGAGATAACTCCTAGAAAACGAGATCGCCACTGTACAGAACTTTTATTTATTTATTTTTATTTAGTTAACATACAAACCACCTTTACGGCTTCAGGGTATCATTCTACCCTAAAGCGGCAGTGTACTGTAGGGGACACCACCTACCTCTAAGACAACGGCCGCGGGTTCCAGGTACATACATGTTCTTTTTCAGACTTTCGTGATGACCTGAGGCTGTGTTGTGAACGTCTGAGTGTTTTAACTATCTACGTATGTATTTATCTATACTAACCCCCTTACCAATAAACGCGTTGTCACGTATACAACGGTTATTACAGGTCTACTTGAACTGGTCATTCCGTATTTGACATACAACTGACAAGTTAAGTTGAGCTTCGTGTATCTTCAAAATAGCAATTCCGCCATTATTAGTAAGGCCCCATAAGTATATCAATATCTGACACTTGTAAAACAGGATGTCATAGTTTTAATTTCAGCGAAGACTATTTTCTGGATACATTATGATGTTGAAATGCAGGAATAGAAATAGAAAGCCTGTTAAATAAAATGTAGGTCTTACGCTACGCTACACTCACAAAACCATAGTGAACCTATATAAGCCTTTAGAGCGGGTTAACAAAAAAAAATAAGTATGCTTAGCTTAAAACCTTGACCAGTATTAAGAATCAGCTGTTCGTGAGCCGCCATTGTTGTTTCTACACCTTTCTCTTTACGCGGGAAACAAAGCAACTTTTTAATTTCATTTCGGCCGGCAGAGAGCGAAAGAAACTCGCTTTGCTCCCACTTAAAGTTGAACAAAACAACCACCATCCACAATAGCTGCGATGAAAAACTATTTTTCAATTTCCTTTTGACTCCATTTTCTTCAAAATAGGCTCAGCGGGACTTTAACAATATTAAAACGACCGACCGTTCATATTATGGTGTCCATACATTCATTTTCGACAAGTACCTCTGCAAAAAGCAACTCTGGCTACGCTTTCCCCTGATCTTATATCACTAAATTGATTTTATTGTTAAGAAACGAATGATCGATTCTAACGTCACTGGGTCAGTTTCCTCAAAAAGAACGTCCATTGCTTGTTTCCTCGTTACATTCGATTACTTCTCATATGAATATCAAGCAGTGTACTTACCGATGCTCATCATCTCAACGAGCACCTCCAGCTGGATAAAGAGGGCGACGGCGGCGGCGGCCACCCCGCCCACCACTGTGGCCAGGGCGGGCGTGCCCGTGTACTCGTTGATCTTGCTCAGGCGCCTGTGTGAAAAGTTTACAATTAGAATAAAGGACTTCAATGCTACGAACACTTCGATCAATTCCTATACAAACAATATGTCACTCTTTTTAAATATTAACTATAGTGAACGTTGTGTTGACTATTCATTAGCATATTGATTAAAATTATTCATTAGACGTAGTTACACAGAAAGGACTCAATCCACACTTTGCCCGAAATTGAGTTAGCTATACCGGGTTGCTAAGTTAAGACATATCCATCATATAAAATGCATTTGCATAAGTTCTCTACAGCCTATTTTATTATGTACCCTGTCTCAATCCACATGTATCGGCGGGTCAATAGCGCATCCAACTTTAAAGCTCAATATCTCCGAAGTAACTTCTCGTGGATTGAGTCCTCTCTGTGTAACTACGTCCAATACTTTGCCATAGTCAAGCCGTTGTCGAATGCAGTGGGCAGCAAAAACTTGAATCAGACCCTTCATGGGACAACTCAACAGGTTAGATGGGAGGAGTCGTGAAAGTTTTAATTATTACTATCGCTGGCACCTATCGTACGGTTAAGGGGCAAGGCGGCAGTATTTGAAAATAATAGTAGGTATCAAATAATAGCCGTGTTAATAATTTTCTTCAAACGTATACTTCACGTAAGACGTATATTCCACGTATTATTCCAAAAGTAATGACTGCTATTACGTACTTTTATTAGAGGCCCCGTGCGTTATTGTTTTCCTTCAGTAACAGGAAAAACCTACAATGTAAAATGAACCCTTGTGAAATTCAAACTAGAATACAGTACGATGTGTTTTCCCCAAACAACAAACTAGAGGTGTAAAAGATTCGCAAAAAGATTTGCGAGGTGTATTAGTTTTCAAAGAAACATATTTTGTTATTTGGGTCACCACTACAAGGTTCGGTGTCCAACATATCACGGCAGAATAATCTTTATCCTCTAGTCGAAAACAAGAAGCATTGGTCGTAGATTCTCGCAAGCGTCTGCGGCCTTCACCTATTGAATGTAGAACAGCAATTAAGCTCGTAGCGCAAATTGTTCTGACAGGGCGTCACGGCTCGCAGGAGAGACCCATTTACCTATCGGAGCTGACGCACAGCTCAGCTGGCCTTTTCAAAACATAAAGTGAACTCTACAGACGTAGCAAATTCACGAAGAGACAGCTCAGATACTTTGCATCTACTGTTAATTCGTCGTTGTCCAAGATATTACAGAGATTGAAGTTTTTCCAATAATCGGAAAACTTGTTTGATTGCGTGACACGTTCTCCTTAGCGTACAAGGTACAGCTGCTAGGGTGTAAGGATTGCACATGTCTGTCGTTATCGGCGACTTACCATATAGTGGGATTTCTTTTTTATTACATCTATATTACATAATAGAAAACTCCTGACTGATTAATACATTACTTGCTAATCAACGCCCAGCCCAAACGGTGAAATTTAGCAGTAGTGATCTCTTAAATGATGATATTTATGTGAGAGACCTGTAAGAAGGAGATTTTTATATGGGAAAAACGTTATTTTTTTTGTTATGGTTTTTTAACTTGGTGAGATAGTATTTTTGAATAGAAATGAATACTGAAACTGCGCGAATTAAATAGGCGTCCTCTATTATTATGCTAATTACTGCTGAAGTACTCAAAATGTTTCATGACTGCCGACACTCACACTCACATATACAGACACAGAAAATTGGGACTATTAACTAAGTTACGTCCAATTATTTTCATTGGAAGTAGTACACGAAATACTTCTTCCAGTGTACAAGACCAAACCATAATAATTTGAAAAAAAAACACCGTGGTAATGATATAGTTAAAAAAGTGCTAGTACACTGCCAGTGATTGTGCCAAAAGTTGGTCAAATGTTCGCGAAATACGGGCAAAATGGTCGAAGTTTTGATATAGGTACGTTTTGACTTTTTAAGATATTATGGTTAATGTTTAATAGTTTCTGAACACCCAGATGTATGTAGGTGTCAAATAACACGTTCCTACATACATTGTAATAAAATAACATTGGGAACCTAACTATGTATAAGTAGTGAACACGATTGAAACCACACTGGTTGTATGTATTTTACAGCAGGTAGAAGATCTAGAAAAGTAATATCTAGATATTAACGAATCCGAAGTTTCCTGCGCCGTGAACGCCGGATGGCACGCTACTACCCACAACGTAATATAATACTCTGAGAAACACGGCAGACAATCGTTGTGAGTTTTAATAACTTTTTATTCTCAACTAGACGGTACCCTGTCCATAATGGGGAGAGTTCGCAACAAAACAGGCATGGATACAGATAATTTGTATATTCAGGGAGAAGCCCACCACAACCCAAGCCCTACCTGCCACTCGGCATAGAGGTCATTCTACTTGCACCTAATTTTAACGCACACGTTTTCTTGACTCCATACTAATTACCTTTCCACCATCAATCCCTGTTTTGTTGCCTACTCTCCCCCTTCTGGGTCATGACGACCACATTACCGAGACTTCGCGTCGTGTCCTCGTCGCGTCTTCAGTCGTTAACAAGCTTCATGTGTTCTTCGTGCAGACAATTTGTATGTAGCCAAGAAACCGTGTGCGTTGAAGAGTCAAAAGCAAGTAGACGCGCACGTCTCCAGAGAATGGTCCGTACGCTGGGAGGCGCCGTGGTGCTCTGATACAAAGACAGATACACTGGACAGATAATACTGACAGTGTTACCCGCAATTTATCCCGTTCCCGTGGGAAACTCGGTACACTCGGCCGTTATGTCATTCCCATGTACACTGGGTTGAAGTCGGTTTTTTTTAATGCGGCGAACGTTGTTTTGCCTATATACATTATTAACTGTGATTCTTTTCTATTATATGCATGTACATATAAACCTTCCTCAGGAATCTATCTATGAACGAAAACCGCATGAAAATCCGTTGCTTCGTTTTAAAGAAGCATACATAGGGACAAACAGCGGGAGGCGACTTTGTTTTATACTATGAATTGATTGTTAATATTAACATCATATTATACTTACTTACAACTTGTATTGTAATAGTTCATCAGACTTGAAGCTTAATTGTAATGTTGGGCCCATGTTTACCATCGCGCCTGCCTTTGTGTTTTCAACGTAAACATTCCGTGCGAGTTAATAAGTGCTCTCATTTCGCGGAATCCGTAATTTTATATTGAACTTTTCCATTCATGGTGTGAAACAATATAAATAAAGAGCTACTACACACATCAAAAGTATCTAGGGATCAAGTACATTTTAGAAGATTGCAATCAAGAATATATTTTACAAAAGCTGAATTGATTTATAATTTATTCCCAGGGCCTTACTAATAATGGCGGAATTGCTATTTCGAAGATACACAAAGCTCAACTTAACTTGTCAGTTGTAAGTCAAATACGGAATAACCAGTTCAAGTAGACCTATAATAACCGTTGTATAAGTAACAATGCGTTTATTGGTAACGGCGAAAATGTGGTGATAAGTCATTGATGCAGGCATGGGGAATTACGTCGGAGACCAATCCAGAAGATTAGATTTGTTTTAAATAAATTAGATTTTTTAGAGCTAAAAATGTTCTTGATCCCTAGACACTTTTGATGTGTGTAAATTGAATAAATTCGGATGTGTCTATTCGCTATGTAACGCTCATTTCGTCAACAATGCACCCCACAGTGTATGTATAGCGATGGTCCCTATTAAGAAAGTCGGATCTACAAAACGGAACATGTTCAGGCGAGAAGAAAGAAGTTAGTTTTGGATATTAAAACAAAACTACTTGTGGTACATACTTCAAATTTACAACAGCTTATAATATTTGGTATCTTAACGTGATGTAATATATGCAATAAGTGCATAAATCTTAATATCGCCAATCTAACGGTGTAGAAAAGTACATATTCCTAAAGTTGCACTACCGACATTTTTAATGGGGACCATCGAGAATCAAAAACATCGCACGACAATTATCGACTGGTTCTATCATTTAGTCCCAAAGCGGGGTAGGTAGAGACACTCGCTCATTTACTGCAACAACGTGATATCTTAAAATGTGACACTGTTGAAATCTTATTACTATTACTAAGGATTCTTTTCACAATAGCAAAATATTGTGAAATATCGCGTTATTACAGTAAATGAGCGACTTGCTTAGTAAATTCCCGAGATTCAGCAAGCCAATTTGAATAATAAAACATATAAGCTTTAAAAATGTTTAGATGCTGAGTTATTTTATTTTAATTAAAGTCAGCAATTTAAGCTGTGACTGCGCGGTTATTATATTTAGCGTCGAAACTTTATTATGTATGTAAAAATAAAAAAATATAAAATACACTTCACGCCTTTATATTTCAAAACGGGGTAGACAAAGGCACTGGCTAAAGCAAATGTTCACAGTTATTATGTGTATATTAAAAATGAAGTAGCAGACGTGAAATAATAAATTACTGAAATATTTGATAATCTGTGGCACGGGTAAGACTCTTGGGGATAATTACCGTAAATAAACATGACGACGGTGTCAATTATCAAAAATGATTCTTAATATTAATAATGGTATTACGGGAATCGCCCTAAAGGCATGCCATTAACTCACAAGTGGATCCGTGCCCTCTGGAACCTCGCCTGTACAGATTCATACAATATTCACCGGGCACTGACCGTATTCGGCCTGAACCTGGTGCATTTTGTATGAGAGCGAACAAGCCGGATGCCGTCTATATAGATGGAGTGTAACTAGGCAATCGTTAAGAAATACAAGAAAAATATTCTAGTGCAACTGTGTTTTTAGCGACTTCACAATATGGAGGTAAAACTTAATTTTAGCCTAGTGAAAAATACTCGAAACCGGAGGTCATGTATGAAAAGATGTATGAATGTAGATGAAGCGAAAGGGGTATGCCAGGGCCGTGACAAATGGAGATCTGTAGTCTCTGCCTACCCCTCTGGGAGACAGGCGTGAAGTGTTTGTATGTAAATTTTAGCCGTTTGGTGACGGCGAATAGAACACATGTGACACCACCACAGCCCAACTTTTTCCGGCGTGGGGGTCGTAAGAAGCGACCGAGTGAACTCCAAAAGCCCGTCCTTTGCAGTAGCGCTCTCTTTGAGTTAACCACCAACACCACTGCGATCGCCAACCCGCCTGCCAAGCGTGGCGATTATTGGCATTTCCCCCCAAACTATCACAGTAATCATTAGGGGAGGTCCCTCGTCCAGCAGTGGACGTAATGGCTGATGATGAAAATGTTTTTTTTTTATGTTTGTTCGCGGATAATTTCCCTATCTATTCTACCGATTTACTTATCATGAGACGACGTCGGAAAATATCTTCTTTCCAACAAAAATACATCAAAATCGTTTCATAAACGGCGAAGTTAGCCGCGAACAAACATAAAAAAACCTATACGGTCAAATGGAGAGACTCCTGTTTTCAACTCGTTTAAAAATGTCCCAATTTACATTTTTAGCGAAAAAATATTACGAGGCGCATAGAAAACTCGCATCATCATCATCATCATCATCACAGTACCGTTATATCTGAATTAGGTTACCTGTAAGAAATCGCTCTTCGCTCTGCTTCTGGCCAGTATAAGAAATTAATACGAACCGGGGACGTTTACTTTTGTTTCTAAAATCATACATGACAATCAAGCTGTGTGTTATACTACTGACAGTGGCGTGCACTGACTTTTACGACAAGGTGAGTGTTCCCCAAGGATTGATACCTTTGTATAGGTAACTTGTCTTTACGAAATATATGTAGGTACCTACCTATCTACTCACCCACAAAACACTGGACCTTCGTTAGCCTATGTCTGTACGTGATGTGTATGTGAGTACGACAAAAAAAGACTTAGCAATAACTCTATTATTAGGTCCCGTAACCAAAATACTAAGGTAGGCAGTGTCTTTTTGCATATATGGTGTGCACGCCACTAACTACTGTATATCTGTAGTACGTAATAGCACTTATCACGATGAAGAAATAAATGATTTCATTTGTTCTGAGCGATAAGGTTGACATTTGCAATCTTACCATTGTTAGTTTTATATTTTGTAATGTACAGTGTGCAATAAAGAGTATATATGTATATCCATTCATTCATCACCATTTGAATGTTTGACAAAACAAGTAGAAATGACTGCTAACCACTCGCATACCAAATGTCTCTCGCTTCGTTTGCATCGCCATTGTGAATTGTCGGAAACATTTTGGAATTCAAAATTTCAGTGTGACATTTACGTTTGCGGCGTTCGAGCGCTTTAAAACTAAAATGCTGCTTTTTTTTTTGCAACGAAACACGAATTGTATTTTTATACTGGTATTCTCTATCCGGATTGTTTTATTGTTGTTTTTTACTTACGTACTGGTAATTAATTTTTGCTCGATGATTTTTGTTGATATTCGATTCGATTTTAATCAGCACAGTTTTAAGTCTGCATACTGTAACGAGTTATCGCATTCTGAACAATGAAAAAAAAATGTCCAACACCCTGTTCATAAAGTTGTCTACATTAACATGATCAGGAAATACCATTTTAGGACGAAATCTACTGTATCTGGAGACCTCTGAACCTGGAGTACTTTTTGAGGGTAGTTTCGGATCAGCCAACCAGTGAACGACGCCGCCGCCGTACTCCAGTCAGCGCAGATGGATCCGTCAGTTGGGAATGCCTCTCCCAAGCAAGTAATGTACAGTGCTCGTTCACTGTCTTGTACAATTATCTAACTCTTTTATACGGCAGCAATAAACACTGCTTGCACTGGAGCGGGCTTTTCACACCATAAATCTTGATCGCATAACTTGTCATTAGAAAACAAAAAAAGCATTGCCTCTGCCTAACCCGCTTTGAGATTAAAAGGCGTGAAGTGTAAGTGTAAAATCCCTGAATCCCTACTAGTATTATAAATGCGAAAGTAACTCTGTCTGTCTGTCTGTTACGCTGTCCCCCTTGAACCTCTCAACTGATTTTGATGAAATTCGGCACAGACAATCTTTAGACGCGTCACTAAATACAGGGTGTTATAGTTTGTATGAAATACTGAAACTACGCGAATGAAATCGCGGGGCGTCCACTGTATAACAAATAAACGAAAAGTACTCCGTCGGACTCCTAGTCCAGCAGTGGATATCATGTGGCTGATGATGATTACGTCGGACATTTGCTTCAAATAAGAAATTAAAAATGAGGTAATATATCTCGAAATCAGACAACGAGATATATTTACTTATATATATATATTTTTTCATTTAAATATATACTTATATAAAT
>SJJU01006140.1:0-30363 GCA_012932125.1 Conopomorpha cramerella | reverse complement strand
TCGTCAAGTAAATGGCGCGTGTCTTATACGTACATTAATATGGAATACTGATTATTTTATCATTGTCAATTGTGAGTGCTGAAACTTCCTGCGTCTTCCTTTCTTCCTTAGGAAATACCTACTACCCAGTGGTGTGCACTGACTTTTACGACAAGGTAGGCAGTAATCCCCAAGGATTGACACCTATGTGTAGGTAACTTGTCTTTAAGAAATAAAAGTATCTACTCACCCACAAAACACAGGACCTTCGTTAGCCTATGTCGTGACTACAACAAAATAAGATCTAGCAACAACTCTATTATTAGATCGGGAAGCCAAAATACTAAGGTAGGCAGTGTCTTTTTGCCTGTATGGTATGCACTCCACTGCTACTACCTAAGAAGTTATGTATATCGATTTTCTTTTGACTGTCTAGTATTTGTCCGGTGGGAGGAAAGATTGATGCCAATCCAAATGTCATCTAGTAATATTGAATAGATTTTTTTACCTGATGAGAAAGACGACAGATTTATGGTGTTACCGCTCTTTTCCTACTTAAGCGCAAATTACACTGAAAAGTGTAAAAGTGGTTTGGGCATATGGAGAGAATGGATGAAAGTCGATTGGCGAAAGAGATTTATATGGGTGATGTAATGGGCCGGGTAAGTAGAGGTCGCCCCAGAAGGACATATACAGACCAGATTGGTGATGTCCTGGCCGAAAGTGGCGTGAAAAGTATTCGAAACCGAAGGTCATATATGAAAAGATGTATGAATGTAGATGAAGCGAAAGGGGTATGTCAGGACCATGACAAATGGAGATCTGTAGTCTCTGCCTACCCCTCTGGGAAACAGGCGTGAAGTGTATGTATGTATGTGTACAATGAAAAGGCGTAAAGTGAAGGCGCGGCAGACGCATCTTACCTGTATACAAAATTTATGGAAGATGCGAGTAGGCGACGTGCCCGCCGCGCCGCTTCAGTATAATAATTCACAAAATGCTGCTTACCTACATTTTGTATTGAAAAGAATTTGATTTGAAGAGGCAAGATATCCTACGCTTACTTAATGCGCCTTTTCAGTGTAATTCGCGTCATCTATACATTTAGGTAACGGAAACAATTACCGTTACTGCCTCGGAACAACCCAATAGTTCCAAAAAAATATTTCCATCTAAAAGAGTTTAAAATTGGAAGTGCTAATGAACGTTCTAATGATGTTCGGCAGCACATCAAACACATCATAATCGCAATAATACCTAACGCAAACGAAAACAGTACAAATTACCACGCATTTGTATTACTTACTTACGAAACATTTACGAGTCGATAAGAAAATATGGTTCAAAGGCCAGAAACCCAACCGCTATCACGTATTGCGTATACGAAGCCAAAAAAAAACTTCCTTATCTCGAGGAATTCCACTCGAAAAGCGTTTGTTTTTGTTTTTACACACAAATCGGTTATTTTTATAAAAGCTAAAGTAAAATTCGTATTTTTATCACAATTTCTTTCGACGCCGCACTACATAGGCCTGAATTACGTTAAGTTGTTTTTTAAAATGAAATTTGCTTGTTTGTCTTATTTGTTCACACCCTATATTTCATTATAAACACGCTGTACCCAAACAATAGCTAGGTATACAATAGACAGAAGGATATGAAAGGATTACTTATTAAGGTGAAGAAATAATATCTACCTAATAAATATTTCTTAATTAGACAAAACAATAATTAGCAAGTATTCAATACAAAACTGAAATGAAACGTGGGACGTGTCTAATGTACCTATAGACAATGTATTTGCCAACAATCTGATGGGAGACAAACAAGTCTGTAACGAGATGAGATAGGAATGTTCAAATTGCTTTTATAAATTAGCTATTGTTATGAGAATTTGACAAATGAACTATGAAAAGACGGTCTAAGGTCTAACTCGTTAGTATTAAAAAAAACGTAATATTTGTAACTTTGAATTCTCCTAATTCTAAATGACTAGAACTCTAATGAGAGGGTTGAGGGAGGGTCCTTCAATCTGTGTTAATGCCATTTCCCACTTCCGGTAAAGATTGAATTGAAGTACTACACACATCAAAGTGTCTAGGGATCAATTACATTTTAGAAGATTGCAATCAAGAATATATTTACAAAAACTGAATTCATTCATAATTTATTCAAAAGGTGATTTAAATAAATTTGATTTTTTTTAGAGCTAAAAATTTTCTTCATCCCTAGGCACTTTTGATGTGTGTATCTTTCCGTTTGGAATGCGTTTGACACTTTTAACACCGTTTATGTAGGGTTTATACATACCTATTTACACTACATAATATACTCTTGAGGTCGGCAGGTTTAGTAATGTTTGTCATAAAGCTCAATAATAGTCTTAAGCCACATCGCAAATATTAGACGTGTTCTTCACACAGCCGCTCTGTAATAATATTCCAATATGTCTTAGGTGCCCCCCTCCCAACGTCCACCAGGTGGTTCCCGACCCTTAAAAAAAGTATTAGTTATATAATAATGAAAAGCTACAAGCATGACTTGGCCGACGGCCGTCCCCGGACAACTACGGCAAACCGTAAAAGTAAACCGTTGTCCAGCAAGTGATTGGCTAAAGTGTTAAATTTTTTTAAACCACCCGAAGGCATCTAGGGGCAATCTTATTATTGGGGATTATCGTGCCGTCTTAAGCACGGAAACGCTCCCGTATAAAGGGTCGACGGCGACTCTTTGACTGACTGAAGTTAAGAGCACTGCTGATTTATTCGACGGATGCTTAAATAATACTACAAAACAATAGAAGGTTATGTGTTAGCTACGCAACGACACTTTGTATATCTTAGGACATAACAACTGCAAAGATCCACTAAATAAGGGAATATAGACCGAAGTTCAATATTACATTGGGTTATCCAATTCCCTAGCGTAAAAAGTAAAATTGCCTTTTAAAACCTTTATGCGTGTGCCAGCGTGTCCTCTCCTATGCAATTATTTTATTTATTCATGTACAAAACTCTTCTACAGTCAATCTATCACCAATGTAAACTGAACTTTAGAAATTACAAAAGCACAGCAAGGGTAAGCTCAACTTGAATTGTGAACACATTGTATTTCACCGCTGTGTGATCGCTGCCTACGTAACATATTAATGTTATATCCGTAGTCCGTATTACCTTCTACATAAGGTTCGAAATTACTATTTTAAACACAAATCGTGACTGTACCTCATTTGCTGAGGTCACCAGTGTCGGGGGAAAGCAGTAAAAATCGTTTTTAGCACATTTGCAACACAATTTAAGTCAAAAATTAACTTTAATAAAAATAAAATTCACTTTGTTATGGACATGAAAGATCGTGCATGACAATAATAAGGATGTGTTTTGCATATTGAAATATTGTATTGGCTTGTTATGTTGTAAAATCAGTGAGTCAGATAAATGTAACCACCCATAATGCCAGTACACATAGGGTAAATAATAATCTCCTAGATTGCTTATAATGTGTGTAAAATGACCCAAATTTACTATGGCGATAAATAAGGGAATTTGTATGCGTAGATACTAACTCCCTGAATTTTTTTTTCATCTCTATACAAAATTGACGCTTTCTTGACTCGGGAGATGACATTTTGTATGGGGATTTAATTTTTTATATTAATTTCCAATTCCCAAGCCCCGCGTTTTTAAGCAACTTCAAAAAATCAATTCTACCTTATATATGTTTTTTTTACGTTTGTTCGCGAATAACTTCGTCGTTTATGAACCGATTTTTATGATTTTTTATTTGTTGGAAAGAAGATATTTCCAAGATGGTCCCAACTAGAGAAACCAGAGATTCCTAAATAAACTCAAGAAATCGAAGTCGGTTGTTTTTCTTTAAAATTATAACTATTTTAATAATTATAGTAATACGTAGATAAAATAAAAATAAATACACTTCACGCCTTTAATCCCAAAGAGGGGTAGGCAGAGGCAATTGCTAAAACAAATACCCACGATTCACCTAGCGTATTTAACCCAACGTGACAGGGGGTGAGCCCATCGCCGTTATAGGGTTCACACACCTTGTGGTGTGGCGGGTTTCATCACGATGTTGTCCTTCACCGTACGAGCGTTGCGTTGCGTACATAGGCTCTGAAAAACAGTCCCATTGGTACACGTCCAGTAGCCGGACTCGAACCCGGGACCTCCCGGTTACAAGTCAAGGGTCCGACCAACTGGACCACAGACGCTCAATACGTAGAGTATACAATTATGTTGTTAATTTGTCAATACGTAAGTTGTTGATTTAACATCATATTATGTTAAAATTTTCGTCATACAATTAAATATTTCTGATATTTTAAAACATTCGAGGTCACGAATATAAATACGCTTATAATAATATAGCTATTATAATATGTATATTATATGTATAATAGCACTTTAAATAAAAAAGGGTTTAATTTAGTAATTTAGTCGAGTAAAAATCAAAGTCGGTGATATCCACACATAATTCAAAGAATTAAATTTAATAACAAACTCTGTATAAATTGTAGCCCCTAATATTTGTAGACAAATTGGCAGATAGGCCTTCTTAAGTTGACAGAATTGAGAACAAACACGTGCTAGCGCTGGCATAATGCCTTTTTTCTATACCAAAGTAATATTCCTCTGTTGAAGAATAATAGGTATGTGTACAGAGTATTCTGTTGTTGTCATACCTACCTAATATCTCATATTGTTCTCTCCGCAGGCAGACACGTGTATCAATACGAAACCCCTTACGAATACCTAATAAAAGTTATGCCTAAATTACACACTGTCTTGTCTTTAGTGCTGGTCAATAAAATATCAAATTGACAAAAATGACATAATCACTGTTACACTTGACAAGTTATTTTACAACTTAGTAGTTTTCCTGGCAAACGTTCTTTTGCCAATGTACATTATTAACTGCTTGTATTTTTTCTGCTATTTTTCATGTATTATAACTTTCCTCAAGAATCACTTCACCTACTAAAGAAAACGGCATTAAAATCCGTTTCGTACTGAAGGATCATACATAGGGTCAGACATCGGGAGACGACTTTGTTTTATACTATGTAATAAAAACGATGTGAATTGGCTATAATTTTGTTATAGTAGTATAATTTTGGTGAGGAGGATGTTTTCTAAAAAAATCAATCTATCAAAAATAGGCGGAAATGAAAGAGATAGAGCTACTACTACTCCTACTTTATTCTATGATCGTTCGTCTTCGGACGCCCTCTTTTTTTTAAAAACTTCTCTTTGTGCAACATTTACAGTTGTATATCAGAAGCATTTAGATTAAGTAAGGGGATAAGTGGCTATAGCTAATATACCTAGTTGGTAGATTAGAGAATACAGCTTATAGACTCGAAGCGCAATGGGTGCTATTTGTCGATATGTCATGTTGAGGTCCAACCTGTAATCCGATGTTGTGGTTTTGAGTCCGGATACTAGTCCTGTTCCCAATCCATAAGATATCTAACTCTTCCTACAACCTTTATAAGAGAGGAAATTTGTGTGCCAAAGTATGATGACGAGATGTATTCGTTAATTACCGATCTTATGATAAATGAAACAAAACAATCGACTATTTAAGGGTCCGTTTTTGTATCGAGGTTATGATATAAAATATGGTATGGTATATCGGCCATTCTTGTCATTATA
The DNA here is from genome assembly GCA_012932125.1 of Conopomorpha cramerella. Classification (NCBI taxonomy): domain Eukaryota; kingdom Metazoa; phylum Arthropoda; class Insecta; order Lepidoptera; family Gracillariidae; genus Conopomorpha; species Conopomorpha cramerella. The sequence continues at coordinate 24,709 of SJJU01006140.1, read as the reverse complement.
CTACAGCGAACTTCCGCGCTAGCTTTCCGACGATGCGAGATGATGGAAAGCTTTTTCAGAACATATTTTTTTTAAACCGTAATTAGATATCACCCGGAAATAGTACATTTTTACGTGTAACATATTAAATTAGTTTACTACAATGAAATGCCATCATGGTTTTAAAGCGAAATTTAAATGTCGGACTTGAAACCGATAGAACTCGATACTAGTTCTACCCCAGCGTTTACCGCAGTTTACCACGTTCCCTTGGGAATTTCAGTTTAACTGCAAGCCATTATTCCGATGTAGATACAATATTTTTGTAAAGTTTCATTAAAATAGTTTTTTTGCGTGAAAGATTAAAAAACATCCACCAATAAAAAAAAACTTTCGCGTTTACAATACCCGGCGTTCTTACGGTGAAAGAATACATCATGTGAAAACATCAAAGGTGCAACAGGCTCCATGTATCACGATGAGCCCCTCATAATGAGATGTGGAACCATATTATCTCAGATGGATAACCTAGAGTACCTACCTAGTAGGCTCCCTACCTACACACCCTCTCGTATATACGTACGTACATTGTAATATTCGCTCGAGTGCATCGACATAGACATAAACATTCATTTATTTTTGCTAAAAAGACACATAAACAACAAAATCAGTAGGTATAATAGACAACCAAATAAATGACCACAATGCATGTTAAAAGCAGCATTCCTATCCATCGTTCCTGTGTCTGTCAGCAAAATAGAGACGCCGAGCAGCATATTGTAACGGTTGCCCGTGACGCTGGTATTCTGCTAGCACTCTTGAGTATTTTGGATTTCTGATTCTAATTGTTTTCGTACTATATTATTCACGTATTATACTATGAACCTTCCTCTGGAATCACTCTATGTACCTACTAAAGAAAACCGCATCAAAATCCGTTGCGTAGTTTTAAAGATACAATCTAATCATACTCAGGGACAGACAGCCGGAAGCGTCCTTGTTTTATACTATGTACCTAATGGTAACACAACATACGTTTCTCTCTCTCTCTAATTAAGATACTAAAGAGGAAATTATAAGAAGACCTATATGGCTAGATTATTCAAAAGGCCTTGCGACCTGCAGACCTTCATTGCATAGTGGTTTTGGAGTCGCTCCAGATATTCCTTCAGTTCAGTTCTCAGAACTGTGTCAAGGATGGACTAAGTTAATAATGTAGAAAATAACATTTATGGATTGAAACCTATTTAGTTTCATATAATCTTCTTATACAAATTACTCGGGGCCTTAGTAAACAGAAATAAATGTCGGACAATTCACGTCTGAACTAATTTATGCCTGAGACTGATTTAGATACGTACATACATAAATGGTTTTATTGACATAAATATTTCATCAATGCAGCCAGGCGTACGTAACAAATGCCTCAGCTCAATACTAGTCGTTCGGAAGCGGGAATCGAACCCACGACCTTGATCCTAGAAGCCAAGTGACTAAAACAGTAATCCCAATCGTTTATCAGAACTAGGTTACTTTATACAAGGTCAAATTACGAAACGAGAAAGGCCACTCAGCCCATGGTACTACAAAACTTTTCCCAAGGAACCCTATGTCCAGAACGAAAATGGAATAACCTACCATTTCAGATAAAGTGGCATCAACTGATCAGTGTGTTTGTAAGAAGAGGGGATATTTTTTTTACATCATCGTTCATCCTCTCCAATGGAGGTAGGCAGAAAAACTGTTCGTCGCTACTTGCTACGGTCCTATCTGTAGTCTAATTCTCGTACCCATATGTACGCGTACCCCCTCTGATGTATGCGCGATGTGTCTTTCTGTCTCGCTTGTAGCTACGGAAGATAATAGAGAGGGAAATACACGCACCGACAAACTCACTGCGGCTACGCTTGGAAGTAAATAGCAGAATAGGTACACTTGCTTTTACTTTTTATGTAGGTAATGCATGCTCGTCAATTTCGGAGTAAATCGAAACTTGAATTTAAATAATCTAAGTTTAAACTCTAATTTAAACTAACGTAACTCGAGTACACAGTATTTGCAACTCCTGCGAAAAGTCCTGACAGATTTTTATGACATTTTTTGTTCTGTCTGAATCGGTCGTTTGCGAGACGAATAAGTTGTCCCTAGAAAATATTTAAACGGAGAAATTGCCTTAATAATATAGCAGTTGGATCACAAAAAGCTATAAATATGCATAAAGTACAGTCACACCTTTTATCCCTGAGCTATATTAGCTTTCATATTTCTTTATCTTTTCTGCATTCTCTACATATAACAGGACCTCTACCTACCTACATGGTTTGCTTACATATTTACGTAACTATTTATGATTATTTCTGCCCGACTCATTTTTCTTGCGGTGTGTGATTGGTCAAAGGGAATTGTAAAGCCAATAACGGCGCAGATCAATCAACTAAATACACCGAACAGCACTGATCAACTTATTTGATTTCGTAATTTTTATTAAGCATTACAGTGGCATATACGGTACATGTTATATTTATTGGCACTTTAAGCTATTGGTCATTACGTTTTACGGAAAATAGTTCTTATTTCTATCGCGCAGGGTTCATGTGGCCTGTTACTCTAGATCGTCCAATAACTGTAGCGACCATGTTATATTAATTTCCTCTTATTTCTATGTCGTCTTTAGTTTAATTAGTTTGTGGGGTCCAAGACAAAAGGCGAGGCCTTCTCGGGATCTAGGCCAGTTCTCATCGACTGAGTTCTGGTCTGGATTGTGTCTCTAATAGGCGTCACAGTGGTGGAAAAGACTTGCCCTCATAATGTTATTGAGCTGTCGTTGATTTATATTATAGTTATACAACGTGATAGTTTCGCCACCTGCATTTTTTTTTAAATTTGTCAGAAGAACTATTGTATAGAAAACATTTTTGATTTGAAATTTGATATAATTAGTGAATGATAGGCACCGTGCAGTAGCTTTTAAAATAAAATTAAACGATACCAAAGTAACAAACCTCCCATTTTTTTATTTTCGTCGATCTCACAAATGTCACCCCGTAGGTATCTCGAACATTTTCGATTTGTTAATGCGTTCAAAAACCCAAATAAAATCGATGAGTACACTGAAGCTCTCTTTTCTTAAATTCAATACGGCAGAATAAATTGGCAGCCTCTGTAGTGGCTGGCTCCCAAGTTAAGTGGAAACATGTGGGATCAGTCTTCAATGCATTTTATATCGCGGGTAACCAGTGTTTCCCAATAACCGAGCGCCATATAATGAGAAAATAGGGAAAATATGGTTTTTACATACGATTTACATCTTTCATAACTTGCATAATAATTTTAATTGATTTTTTCCCGGTGTATTTCACACACGATCCAAAACTAGGAGTCCCTGTATTATGGGTGCTTAAATACTCATAGTACAGTGTCCTGTATGAACAGGTAGGTAGGTAGTTATTTCTATGTATATGTGTATGTTGAAATGCCCTCAACACGGAACGATAACCACGTAGATTGATACAAAAGCATCATGCCGGCGGCAAGTATTGAACCCGCGACCGCTTATCCAATTATTATGAAATAAATGAATTACCTATAAGTACTATCTATGTGCTACCTAATTATATCTCGTTAATACTACGCGTTTTGGCAAGTGCGTGGGTATATTTGCAAAACCTATATAATTACCTTTGTATTATAAGTCAAAGAAAGACGAACTTCTGGAGCAATAGGTATAAAGAAATGGTAGATAACATAAAATATACTGTTTAAATACATTATTTATCCAGCTGATGAAATGTTCAGTTGCTTAAATGGATTTCTGTCTGGCTGAAACTTGTTATTATAAAATCATCGTTGCCTAAAATTCAGCTAAATCGGAATGAATATTCCTAGAGTTTCTATATTTGTACTAAAGTTGAATGTAGGTAGCCAGTGAGGTAGGTACTTCTAAAATGTTATTACGGGTAGTTTATGGTGGTAATAAATGTATACGTCTAGCAGACAAAAGGCTTTACCGTTTAACGTTTAGTTAAGTGTTGTTTAATTTGTTGTAAAGCTAAAAGTTTACGGACGGGAGTAAATACTGAGGCACGATCCCAACGGACAGCGCGCGCCTGTCGCCGACGTAAACCCAATTAAACTCTGTGTTTTCTGCAATGTTCACTACAGTGTACCTACTACATCAATCGGATTATCTTAGTAAGTAAAATGTAAAGGAAAACTCACTTTGCGCTTTCCCTTTCCCTTTTCCGCCGACGTTGAATCGTGATGTCGTATCCGCATTTTTATTATTTTGTATCACAATCCCTCTCCTGCTGCACTTCACTTAATAATTATAACATTAATTATTACACATCACTAAATTATCTTATTGCTCACCAGGCGAGAATGTACTGACACACATCGATACGCGATGAATATGTAATAAGCATTTCCTTCGTGGTTTTTTTTTTAATTCACTGTAATAATCAACCATGAAGTTTTAGGTCACAGTATTTAGCGCACAATGATAAATCCTCTTTTGTAAAACTGACAGTCTACTTTCGTAAAAAAAAAGTTTTCCCGCGTAGCAAAGCGCGCGAACGTCCGAGGTGCTACTCAGTTGGCATCTGACGGCGTAGTGTTGTGATGTGCGGTCGCGCTGTCTGCCCGCCCTGAACCCACGGGGCCGGGGCGCCACTTGATTGGGGATAAATAAAGGACTCCGGGCGCTAAGCAAATACGCGCCTGTCACACAACATTGTTTGTGAACCATCTTCATCATGTTTGTTATTAATATAAAAACAAATGAAAATTTTGGACTAGTTTCATCGTTTGTTTAAAAATGTTTCCACACCGCTACGGCAAATGGAGTGAGGGAACACAATTATTCATAATTATTAGTTGTGTTACATTTAATTGCAGCTGCCATAAACGCTTACTGTTTCAAATGCGCGTAATAAAATATTTTTGTTGATAAAGTTTTCGATGAACATAGCAGTTCTGTGAACCAATTAAGTATAAATATAAATAAGTCGTTTTATTTGCATTATAAACACGCGAATTGAAGGTTTCTGTACTTTTATACTAGTATACAAATTATTCAAATTGGTTTCTACATTACCTTAGTTTACGGCTATGGCCTTCGGGGCCTACCCCGAACAGACGGACAAGGCGAAACTAGTGGTGGCCTTGTTGACTAAGGAATCCTGAAAATTTTAAAACCCAAAATGTAAATTAACATTACTGGATATCGTTCGTAACATAGGTACCTACTGAACAAGTGTGCTCCATCGTTGACCACATCGCCGCTTAACATCAGGCAGGATGGTGGTCAAACGCTTGTTCATAGTGATTAAAAAAAAAACATATGTATGTATCCCGCTGTACTGAAAATCTGTGCCCTAAACCTGGGTTATAATCTGTCACCCCACAAGTTTCGGTAAAATCCGTTCATTAATTTTACCGTGATAAAGTAACTACATTTCACATAATATCATAAACTTGCGCATTTGTACTGTCTCGTCAGTAATTGTTAAGTCAAGTTAGAAGCCCTCGAACGGTTTGAAAACATCTAACGGCTCAGCCAACCACTTACACCGGCTCTCCTCTACGGCTCGCCGTAGTGGTTCGGGAGTCAGACGGCCATCACCACAGTAATGGCGACGTCATAAAAACCCAGCATTATAGGAAACGCCCTGCATCATCTACATCTGTCATCTACCTGGCCACATAGTCATTGGGGAAGAAAAATGACGCTACTTTCGCTTGACTCAAAACAGCACGATAGGTTATTTTTTTATTGAAGTCCACCCAAGCCCTACCTGCCTCTCAGCGTACGGGCCATTCTCTGGAGACGCGTTTTCTTCCCTATATCAATAAGTGGATTCCTGGATCCCCTTGCACAAGGTTCAATAATCGGGACATACGCTAGAACGCAGGTAGAAGAACATCGCTTACGTGTTGTGTCTCTTACCGTACGGTTCCACTGGTTAAACATGCACAAGAAAATATGTTTGACTTGACTCTAATGATTTGGTTAGCTGTTCAGAGGCCAGATTTAATAAAGCTGTAGTGGACAACACCGGCACTAGTCCACCATACGCTTACCAGTAACTTTTTTCGACTCAATTTTTCATTGCGGGAGGATTTGACTGGTTCCCCAGGACTGAGGAATTGCATTATTTGCATACTTATTGCTACAGATAGACAAAATATCGGACCGTCAACTATGCATATTATGTTTTAAAAGCTAATGAGCTGACTGAGCTGTTCAAACATTTCTAACTAAAAATATAAGCCTATTTAAGTTTTGAAGTATATCGATGTACAATCGAGTACATAAATAAGTGCGCAAACAAGATTTTTTTTTTGCATGTTATTCCGATTGATCTTATTTACGACTGGTGTTTAAATATATAAACATGATTAGTTAGCATGTTTGATTTTTTGTGACTAGTAAAACGTTGATATATTTTTGATTGCCCAATATAAAAGGTCTTTACAAAAATCTAATTTATGTATCTATTTTTAAAGGTTTGCAAATATTCATATCATTATGAACTCGACTGTACCTAATTTGTGAGCGTATTATATAAGATAATAGTTATTTAATTGGATACTTAAATAGATATTATTTACTTAAGTATCGATTGTGAACCCTTTACAGAGTTAAGTACTCAATTAATTAATGACTCGGTGCCAATAATTTTCTCTGTCTGTGGTCCAGTTGGTCGGATATTTGACTTGTAATCGGAAAATCGCGGGTTCGAGTCCGACTACTGGACGTGTACCATTGGGACTCTTTTCAGAGCCTATGTACGCAACGCAACGCTCGTACGGTGAAGGACAACATCGTGATGAAACCCGCACACCACAAAGGTGTTTGAGGGATTCACATATATTTGGGTTTTTTATAACGGCGATGTGCTCACGAGACATGGGACGTTGGCTTAAACACGCTTGGTGAACTATGGGCATTTCCTCAGCAACTGCCTCTACCTACCCCGGTTAATGATTAAAACTCGTGAAGTATTTTTTTTATTACCTATAATTCTCCGCAAAGACGGGTGTTTGATCGGCGATATATTTTTTAGTATCTATCAGTGCTAATTAATATGCCATTAGTCATTTAAAATAGGCAATGTATTCTGTACATTAATGCTTCAGGATGCTATAATTTATTGTTTTTCTGCAAATTGGCGTTTTTTCCTTGAGCCAACACTTAGTTCGTTTCATTGTAAGTTGTATCATAGGTAATAAAGTTTTTTTATCGTTTTCGTATGGTGAATAACAAAAGCGAGATCGAAATGAATAACGCTCTCACAGAACTCGGATATTTAAAGCCATATATAAAATGTTCATTGATAAAATAACTATGTAGGTATACTAGCTGTCAGTGGCGTGCACACCATATAGGCAAAAAGACACTGCCTACCTTAGTATTTTGGCTACCCGACCTAATAATAGAGTTATTGCTAGATCTTTTTTTGTTGTACTCACGACATAGGCTGACGTAGGTCCTGTGTTTTGTGGGTGAGTAGATAGGTAGGGTATTTCGTAAAGACAAGTTACCTATACATAGATGTCAATCCTTGGGGATTACTGCCTACCTTGTCGTAAAAGCCAGTGCACGCCACTGCTAGCTGTCCCAACATTTGCACACATTTGTTCTGGCGTAGTCATCATTTTCAGCCCATCATTCGTCAAGTGCTGGACATGGCCGGCCCACTGTCACTTCATCTTGATAATCCCATGAAGTTGTTTTTACAGCTCTAAGAGACCGCAGACCTGAAGTATTTGATATACATTTCAATTATACCTCCATGCGTTCTTGAGACAGAGATTCTTGATAGACAGACAACAAAGTGCGTTTTTGAAAAGTTATCGTATAAGAGTTTCGTTTTTTTTTCTTTTAAAGTACCTACGAAACCCAAAATCCGAATAATTATTAAACCATCAGTAGAATTAAATTACTTTAAAAAATAATTATTATGGTCGATATTATGATATGAACCTAATATTCAATATACAATGTAAAAACAAATTTGCCTCCCGCTGTCCGTCGTATGCTAGATAGAATATGCTTAGATCTTTTAAACAGCGGAACGGATTCTGCTGCTGTTTTCTTTAATGGACATAGTGATTTTAAAGGAAGGTTTAATTATTTATACACAAAAGATACACATATACAATAGCAAGAAAACACCATTAGTAGTGTATATTGATAAAACGACGTTTACAGGGCCAGCATATACATATAACAACTTTACTAAAAAGGTTACGTGGACTAATATACCACCGATTATGGTAGTTATTTTATGTATACCTATTATGTAGGTACATTATGCACTTGTATCTACTTCTAGCGCACTATAATTGCATCCTAAAGACCGAAACAACGGGTAAATAGGTATTAATGACGGAACCTAATTGACTTTTAATACCTGTAGCAATAAATTAACACATTCATGGACACTGAAATGAAGACATAAGAAGTTTTATTGTTATGGCGTCGACAGGCATGTAGTGTCCCCGTAAGGGTTAAACCTATATTTAACGACGTTCTGAGACCATGAATTCACGGCTGTAGTAAATTGAGGCTGTCCAACTTTTTATATCTGGTAACATTGAGATATATAGAGCGTCTTTGGGATAGGTATATATTTACTTACGTATTTCGGATACTTGACTTATAATCGCGAGGTCGCTGGTTCGAGTCCGACTACTGGATGTGTACCAATGGGACTCTTACGGTGAAAGACGACATCGTGATGAAATTCTCACCACAAGGCGTGTGAACTATATAACGGCGATGGACTCGCCTACTGTCATGTTGGGTTAAATACGCTTGGTGAACCGTAGGCATTTGCTTAGCATCTGCCTACCCCGCTTTGGGATTAAAAGGCTTGAAGTGTGTACATTGAGATTCATTTTAAATAGGTGACGTCAGGCTGTTTGATGCTCGGCTACAAAGCCTAGAGCATCGCAGCAAGGTTGCGAGCCTTTCTGTCTACTATCGGGTGCATTTCGGAGAGTGTGCTACGGAGTTGCATAACCTACTTCCCCCATCGCGCTTTTACAACAGGACAACCAGGAGAACGGCAAAACGTCATCCATACCAGGTGGATATACCAGACCACATCGTTGCTGCTGTGGTCAAACGATTGTTCATTGCGTTTAAAAAAAATACCTCTTAGTAGTATTACTTACTTAATACACTTAGTGAACCGTGGCAATTTGCTTAACTCACTTCTCACGTGAACAAAGTATTGTCGCCAAATACGCAGATTTTTGGTAGTGAGGTTCATTTATACCTATAAATATCATAGAAAAAATAGTTAATCTGGGAAAATCGGAAAACAGTGTTGTTTTAAAACGACGATAGTAACAAGTGGGTTAAGAAGTGCATCTGATTAACCCGCTTTGGGATTTAAAACCGTGAAGTTCGTACGTTCGTTTCATAGGTTTTATTCACCGTGATAGAAGTACATACGTCTAAATAATATAGAGATGAGATCAATATGGGACCTGAAACCAACAGTAGTTGTACGTACCTATTCATCATCATCAGCCACATGACGTCCACTGCTGGACGAGGGCCTCCCATGATGATTTCCATGATCATTTGGGGGGAAATGCCAAAAATCGCCACGCTTGGAAGGCGGGTTGCCAATCGCAGTGGTGTTGTGGTTTAACTCACAGAGAGAGTTGCTGCCCGTCATCTGGAGAGTTCTTACGACCCCCACGACGGGAAATGTTGGGCTGGGGTGTTGACACTTGTATTTTATTCGCCGTCGTCATACGGCTCCATGATTACATAGTAGACATTCTCCCGTCATAGCACACACGTACACCAAACAACTATAAACTCATTCGCTCACAGTAATCCGAGATCATAAACGATAACATTAATGTTACAAGCGATCGCTAAGCCACTTTACTGCATCTTGGCCAATGATGTTAAAAGCACATTGAATATCAGCGGTGTACCATAAAAGTCTGTATGAATCGATGCCGCATACAAATTGGCCATACATTATGTATATCCTGAGTGACTTGTGTAATCCGCATAGCTATATGTAAGTAAACAGAAGTGATAAATAGAATTGCGACGCTAAAAGGGGTTATAAAAAGTTTTGTGAGTGAAAATTATATTGCATTTGGGTCGTTTAGTGTTTTCGCGTATTCAAACAAGATAATTTCCTGTTGTATATATACCTAAGGTTTGAGTTGTCTTGCAATTACGTGCAGTTCAGTGAACCATAAAAGCTAAAACAAATAAGTTTAAGGAAACAAGAACGACTTCAAACCGTCTGAGTTTGCCGTGGGTTTGTCATGGATACCATTGACAGAACTAAACCACATTGAAATGGGACCACACGGGAAGCACCAGCTTTCATATAAAACAAAGAATACTCAAAATCTACGCGGTCGTATGCAAAAAAAATTAAACACATTTTCCTCTATGACACACTGACAGTTTCTGTGATGATTGTCAATCAGACGCTTGATGTGATCTTACAGCTAAATACGACGTGACATTTCTTTAACATTTATTGAAGTTGTTGCAAGATGTTTCGGTCAAAGAGGCGTCATCGTTTGAGAAAATAGCAAATCTCCAGGGGCGTGCACATAGGCAAAAATACACTGCCTACCTTAGTATCTTGGTTGCCCGACCTAATAATAGAGTTATTGCTAGATCCTTTTCTGTTGTACTCACGACATAGGCTAACGAATATGTTGTGTTTTATGGGTGAGTAGATAGGTAGGTACTTATGTGTCGTAAAGACAAGTTACCTATACATAGGTGTCAATCCTTGAAGATTCCTGCCTACCTTGTCGTATAAGCCAGTGCACACCACTGCAAATCTCCTTTTTGAAGTCAGTTAAAAACACTCTCCTTTTTATTTCATAGCGGGATAGGCACTAAAATTACCTATCTCTATCAATGCCAGATCTAGGGAGTTAGAGACATGGTCATAAATTACTGAGGTGATCGGAATGCCCATCACGGCGCTGGGTGAATCAGTGGCAAGACGTGATAAAATCACACCTAGGCACTAGGATAGTACCTTACTATGTAGCTATAAGAGAGATGCTAAGATTGTTTCTAAAGGTAAGACGGAACCTTAAACTTCGACTAAATTCTACTTGTTGCAATATCTACATACCAATATCGAACAGTAAGTACCTATATGTTATATGTATGACGAGATTAATGGGTTTGTATGATAGATTCCACACTATGCAGTACAGTATCTTCATTGTCTGCCTAGCGTTTAACCCCTCTACGTCTACCCTTTCGGCTTACTAGTGTTTCAAGGTCAGCTTTAATTAATTTGATTTTGGCAGTAGTAGTACAGTACAGTACCTATTTATGTAATTTTCTACAGTACAAATACTACTAAACGTACGATTCGCAACACGTGAATTCGTATCCTCAATCACATATAGAATTAATGAGGACCATTATTGGAAACATGACATTTGACAAAGTCACTTTTAATCTGGCTTAGATGAACATCATTACGGTACTTGTAGGTACGTACTATCTTATTTATTGCGAGCATAGTATTGTCGACTTGGTCAAAGCGTATTACTCTCTCTATTATAGAATCTTCGCGCACACTACGCTGGGAGTACGTGCTTACATGTCGTCGCGATTTGCACCAGAGAACAGATGACAATTCCCACGATTTGGATTGACCTAATTTTAAAATTACCTATCCTTCTTTGAGTAAGAAATTGAATAAATCGTTTCCAGTAGAATGCAGAGCTCTACAAAATAACACACTGTTCTCTGGGAACCGACAAATAAAGAACTCAAAACCTTGTATTTGTAGTTAGGTATCCTTAGCCAAATTGAACCTTATTGTCATGATTCAACGATTACTCACGGATTGTTGTTATTCTTCCGCTCTGTTAGGAGGCTGTCTGATTATGGTTCTCTAACTCACAAGCCGACGTAAATGGTAGGCTTTAATCTATAACTAACACTTTAAAGGACACATCAAACTTTACTGAAAGTAGACCAGCGCAGCTGACTGTAGTAACTCAAGTTTACAGCTGAATAATGGTGTCAGATTAAATTTGAGCATACATATTATGTAGGCTCAAATTGACTCTCTACTTAATAAAGTATGGTCGGAGAAATCGTCATTAATAAAGTTTAAGTAAATAAATGTACAAAGATTAAGTCAATTTAAATAATGGGTCAAGAGAAACAAAATTCACACTAAAATACGGACCGACTTATTTTTTTCTTCTTAAAAAGGCCATGAATTATACGGACAACTAATCCAATTGGTGAAATTTTCTTTACAACAATGACTTCTCCGTGCGATGAATTAAAAACTTCAAGACACGTGTGCGTCCTAATCAATAATTCCAACGAAGCATGTGTAATGAGCCAACAGGACGTTCCTACTATGTAGAAGAGTGCTATTATTATGCACAATTAATCGTTCCTCTCCTTTACTCATTATAAGCTAGTCCTGAGTGCAAAGAGAGCAGAAATAATTCTCTATAATTATCAATGTGTTCATGGTAGGGCTACATGCATACAACATTGGAATTGGAATCCTACACAACGGCCCTTTGTAAATAAAGATCTCTAAATAAGATTGCGGAGCGATTACGTCTCGAATACTTATCGGAGCACCATCATCTTGAAGATTTTAGTCACATTGAAGTGGTCACTCTGAGATTTCCATAGTGGATTTTAACAGCAAATCACTCGTTACCCCATATCTATAGACAGACATTAAGCTACCTCAAATGTAATCAGTTATAGAACTGGTGACTGGTAAGGGAGAAAACGCGAAGCACAATGCTCTCGGCGACAGACAGCGGGAGGCGACTTTGTTTTATACGATGTATTGATTTTATTCACTATAATTTATATAATTCAATATAATTTATACTACGCCAGTGAACGCAAGTATAATGATGTCCAACACCATAGTTGAGAACATGATTACTTAATTAGCATTCCGTAAACCAATCCAGCCGTTTTATGATGGCTACCTACACTATAGCCTACTCTATATAAAATCCGTTAAATAATTTAAATTACAAATAAGTAGGAACCTACGAATGTACATAATATTATTATGTACGTGGTGATAAAAAGTAACACAATAAATTAAGTTTATGTCGTCGGATTTACGACTGTAGATTTATAATGCCATACATTTTGGTATTATGTACGTAGTTCATATCCATTAGCATATATATTGAGTACATAGCCACGTATTTATGCCGTTCTCGTGGGAATTTCAGAATAAAATATGTCCTAATTCATATTATACAGGGCCTGTAACACGAGCAAGAAATTCTATTGTTATTATTATTTCGACCCCTTTAATCTGATGTGGTTCGGATACTTCAAAGTACCTACGCTGTTTCGGAATAAATTGAGTTTAAAGTTAATACTAACATAGTAATTAAAATTCGCTATGTCAAACTATCAGTGAAGAGCGTTTTGAAAAGAAAGAAACGTTCATTGCTTGTGTGATAAATTTTGTTTGGGAAGACTTTCTATTTTAAACGCCTCACACTAGGATATGAATAGAGATAACTGAAAATATATATTCTTAAAATTTTCGTTCTTGTTGGTAGCCCCACCCTGTATATTTTCAATCTATCCCAAAGTTTAGTCAAAATCTAGTTAGCAAGTTTATCTGTGACCTAATTGGTAATAAATATACATACACATTCACATACCAGAAACTTATGCATTTGTAATATCAAAAAAGTGAGATAGCTAAATGTACGCGGATTTGAATACACTTGCCAATAAACTCTCCTTCGATATTAAATGAGACTTTAATACCATAATATGAAAGAAAATGTACCAAATTTTGTTCATCTAAAATTAATCGTAAAATGTGTTGGTTAAGGCATAACTCGGGAACGGCTGGACCGATTTCTCTAATTATTGTTTTGTGCTTATTAATGTCAAGCAGTGCACTGCTGGACACAGTACACCGGTTCTCCGGGACCTGTGATTGTTATTGTTTTTTATCACTATGAACAAGCGTTTGACCACCAACCTGCCTGATGTTAAGCAGCGATGTGGTCTCCGATGGAGCACACTTGTTCATTAGGTACCTATTCACCCGAGACTTGAAAACCTTCAGACTGTAATGCGCAGGAAACAGACCCCGACAAGTCATTCCACATCCTGGCGGTTCGCACTATAGTAGAAGTAGACGCAAACCGCTTGGTTCGCGTAAATGGTTAATCCACCTGGTATGGATGACGTTTGGCCGTTCCGTTTCGTTTTCGGCTTCTCACATCCAGTTTCTTCCAGCCATATAGCGCAAATCATCAGTCCACCTTGCCTGAGGGCGTCCTACACTCCGTTTGCCCAGACGCTGTCTTCACCCGAGAACGCGTTTACGTCAACGGTTCTACGGCTAATATGGCCGGCCCATATTGCTTAACTTCGTTGGTTTGTTTCCTTGCTGTGAGGTTATGAGCTCTTCACATACAGTTTGTTTGCATTATCATAAAGATCTGCACGGATCTCGTTAGAATAATTCTGTACAATTTAGACAGTATACTACCTAATTTACGACAATAATTTTCGAGTCCTACAACTGCGTTCCATTACCATCGTCAGGCAAGAAGATAGCAACATTTACGATACTAGACATCACATCGGTGGAGTTGAACCAAATGCACAATTTCAAACTGTGCATGATTCAAATAGCTAAAACAAACAAACATACATTGTAAGTTAAATGAGATGTGAGTTGCCTAGTAGAGAAGTAATTTTGTTTGTATCTAATAATACACCTGGCTGCCTACAAAAGCTACAGATAGGTATGGCACGAGGATTAAATCCTTGTGGGTATCCAGTTCGGTTCCAGCACACGTAGCGTGGAAGTAGAATTTATTTTTAAATACATTATGGTGATGATAACATCGTAATCATACCGAAACAGACCAATATTGTGTAGACCCTACAGTCAAATTCATAAAGAGATAACGTTCATAGCCCTTAGCCCTGGTTTTGGTGATGGTATTATTTGATCACTGAAGTCAAGCAACACAGCCTTTAGGTGGGTGAACTAATTATATTTTAGTGATTTCGTTACACGACACGTTAGCTCCGTTTAGATGTTATTAAATCGTGCAGCACTTGAACTGACTTTATTGACCTCGGGTCTCGGGTCTGGGGCCGAAAGACTTGGTAATAACGACACAATCCAAATCAAATCCATCCTTGAGTCCTTCCGCCTGCTCAAGCTGGGTAAGTAACCAGTAATCTCTTGGCAGAATAAGAAAACTGTGTAGAGATTGTAAGAGGCATATCGCGTCACTCATTATCTACTTATTCTACAATTCACTACAAGTCGTAAGAATCGTAAGCTGAGAAGAATGTGCCATAACTAAGGTATCATTTATAAAGAAAGCAAAAAAGTGCTTAAAACTAAATCAAATGGAAAAACATGCAGTAACTGTACCTTATACCTACCTAATTTTATCTGTAAGTATTAAGGGATCAAATCATATTGCGCTGAACATACGTGTATTGCATTACCGCATCATGTGAATGTACACGAACCAGCTTAAAAAGATCTCACTCTACCAAAAAAAACTTCTACGTACTAAAACAATGACGTACATTGTTTGTATCGGTGAACCTGTACCACGAAGTATGCAGATTAAGTGGATTTATTTTCGTTCTGTATTGCTATGAACGATTGAGCGGTCAGACTGACAGATGTTGCATTCGGTCGTAATCATAAACGTAGGAAGTACCTATCTAGATTACAAGTGGTTACATTACGTTTTTTCGTATTATTTTTATTGATCACTACATTCAAATAGTTTTCTTCTTTGATGTTTTGTAGGAAATGTTGCATTGCACAAGTACCAACTACTTGTTAGCCTCAGTAATCATTAATCGTCACCGTGTCAACGTTTACAGCTGGCTCCTTCAAATCGGAGCACAGTGGTTTTCATTAAAATCCAAAATACCTGTATTATTCATTCGGACTTGAACCCAAACCTTGAAAGTTTGAGTCTAGTTGGAGAAAACATCAGAATAGAAAAAGGTGAAAAATTTGGTCATATTGGTATGCTCGAAGACAACTCTGAGTAACTCTCGAATTTATTTCTTTCATTATTATTATTAGGCATTTTTGAAATAGTATTTGTGAACAAGCCCGTCTTGTCTGTCTCTTTGAACCATAAAACCATACGTCAACGACAACTACATACTTCCATACAACATGGTACTTTCGCATATTTTCTGAAATGATATAATAATAAGTCCTGCCTGACTAATACATCACTGACTCATCAACAACGCCCAGCCAAAACTAGCCTGCACCTAGAAAGCTAAAATTTTGCACGGAGGTTCCTTTTATGATGTTTACGTGAGATAAGAAAGGATTTTTCAAAGTACATCCCCAAAAAAAGTGTGGTAGAAGTTTATATAAGAATGAGAATTTTGGAATTATGGTTCTAAAAATTGGTGATAGTATTTTTGATTTCTATTCAACTGAAACTGCGTGAATTAAGTCGCAGGGCGTCCGCTAGACTGTAATAAGTAACTGTTTAAAGTAAACAATAGATAAAACGTATTTTGGTGGTAGACGAGACAAATATGTCTACCAGTGGCGAAGCTACCTTATAAGCCGATTCCCACCGTCTTACCTTTTGAATTTCAGAGATACACTACAATAAAAGTATCTAGGCAAGTACCTACTTACCGAAATCCATCCATACCTCATATTTTTTCCTCTCGTCTCGTCTCAACAATTTGTATGCGCGCAAATACTGGCAAAACTTGTATGCGCGAAGCCGATCGCAGTGCTCGAAAACTAAAAAGTTTGGAATATATTAAAAGTAAAGAAACCTTTTTAAAAATTATCTTTTATTTACATGCGCTAAAAAGAATAAAATAAACTTTAACTTTTTCCATCAACTTAACTTCAATACACTATTAATACGTTATAATAATTAATTGTTGCGTTTCCCCGCACTCTCGCGGTAGTAAAAGTTGTTCATATTGACGAGCCCAACAACGTTTCTAAGACCATTCGCTCGGGGTCCTTTTACACGCAGTATTATAAAACGAGTGTTGTGAAATATAGGCACTTACATACTGCAGAGTACCTACTTACCTTACCCACGTATGTAGGTACCTACATGGGGCATAGATACCTAAGCATGGGGATGCGGCACATTTGGTTACCTAGGTAAGTTTTTGGTTTCGGCTTACCTCCCGAAAAATTCGTAGCTTCGCCACTAAAGTCTACTTAGCTGATGTCTACACTCTCCATGCGAGTTGTGATAATTGCAAGCTAAGAAATGTTGAACAGTAACCATGTAATTCTGTGGTTTTGGTGTCAGTTAACCAGTAGTTACGTGTTCGCGTCTTGAAACTTTTCGAATTGTAAAGACTTTGTAACAGAGAAACTTAAATTGAAGTTCGTCTTTCTCCACGAGTATGTCACCTTTTCGTCTTTTGGAGCGCAACCTGTGCTTAGTCATACATAATACCTACTTTTATGTATATTTGTAGAGAGTCTACAATCAATCTTAATGAACCTTACTATATAATAGTATAGATACAGACTAGAACAGACAGACTATAGATATTACAATCTATCGATTAGTCACCAGATTTGTATATCTTCGAAGACAGTTCACACGATGATAAATAAATAAATTTACCAAAACTGACTTCCGCCTAGCATTTGCCATCATAATGGAGTGATAAGTAATGAAGTGTTTCTATTCATTAACAACTTATAGCATCCGCCAGTTTCTTTAATGATGTTCAAATTTGAGGATTGACAAACAATTACCTACTAACTCAGCCGTGTGGTGACGGCGACCAAAAAATATCTATGTCACCACCCCAGCCCAAAATTTCCCGTCGTGGGGATCGTAAGAGGCGACCGAGGCCACCCCTCAGGGACGGGCAGCAGTGCAACACCACTGCGATCACCAATCCGCCTGCCAACCGTGGCGGTTATTGGTATTTCCCCCCAAAAGATCATGGAAATTATTGGGAGAGGCCCTCGTCCAGAAGTAGACGTGATGCTGATGATGATGATTACCCTCTAAATATCTGTAGTTACCTGCATAAATGTGATGAGATTATGCCGAAGTTTTACAGATATTTACACCACACCCACTAAAATGTACTTATGTAAAATTATAGCATCTAATGGCGCCTAAAAGAGATAATCCAAGCAGCATCCGAAAAAATGTCTTCTAAATTATGTACTGTCTGTTCAGACCACTATTAGTCAAGTTCTCCAATAAAGAAATGATAAGACATGCGATTTTTTTTTTTTAATCACTATGAACAAGCGTTTGACCACCATCCTGCCTGATGTTAAGCAGCGATGTGGTCTACGATGGAGCGATTCGTTGAAATAAGCTAATTAAATTAATTAAAAGAAATAATTTTATTAAAAGCGTGACATAAAAGCCAATCACAGCGCGTATTTATTTTATGTTATTTCTTGACGCGTGTGCTACCGGGATCGATTTCAATCAGGGCCATAATAAGAGTAGTCACGCTGCTATGCCGTTCTAATATTCAGGAACATGTTGATGGATCCTGACAAACCTGGCTCCAATGGCCGAAGAGGGAGAGAGGTGAGCTCAGTCAGTACTATGATGTGCAGTCTTACCTTCCTCTCTAGGAAAGAAGCCTCCTTATCCCTTGTTAAAAATTTTATGATTTTAAGTTTCTTCGACAATATATTAAATACAGACCAATACCCTATTATCGCATCAACTTAACAAACGTAAGATTTTTTTTTGCTTTTTTGCGTACATTTGGGTTATTACCGAAAGTCTTCTTTCTATAGGTACCAATAATATGAATAGAAAAATATTGTGGGTATTCTTTTGTATTTCTTTACTTGTTATGAATAAAATCAAAATGTATTTTATATTTTGTCCAGAAATTCCCGGGAATTGAATAAAATGTTAGTATCGCGCGACTTAAGCTTAGCTATTATTTTATTTGTACCTATACAATATAATGTCCACATAGCATTAGGTGTAATAAACTGTTAGCTAATATAATACCTGCATATACATAACATATACATGTTTGAAAGAAGATGTAGTGACCAAGATTGAAAAGGGCATGCTTCGGTGATTTGGGCATATGGAGAGGATGGATGATAGTCGATTGACGAAAAAGATTGATATGGGTGATGTAGAGGTCGCCCCAGAAGGATATATATTGACCAGATTGTTGATGTCCTGGTGAAAGGTGGCGTGAAAAGTACTCGAAACCGGAGGTCATGTATAAAAAGATGTATGAATGTAGATGAAGCGAAAGGGGTATGTCAGAACCGTGACATATGGAGATCTGTAGTCTCTGCCTACCCCTCTGGAAGACAGGCGTGAAGTATATGTATGTATATACATGTAAATGTGTAATACAGTCTGGAGAAGCTGAGAATCGAGGTTACTCGTTAAAATAGTAGATACTTAGGTAGGTAAGTATTTATATACAGTTGGTTTCTAAGATACCCCTTATCTGCAAGCATTGTCCGCATAATAAACATTCTTGAACTTCAGCCCGGCGTGGTACAATGCCCAGTGGCTATATAGGTTGGTAGGTATTTCTTCTGGGTAAATATCAGATCTTTAAGTAACTTACGCGCTTTATTCCTGCAGCCCTAGCACATGCGATAAAATTTACATATTTTTTTACAGTCGCTTCTGCTCTATGTTGCGAGAGAGTGACAACTATTTACAACTGTATTTGATGATAAGGAATTATAACTTGACATCTCCATCCGTTATAAAAGAGAGACAAAAGAATAATAATAAATAATAATACACTTCACGCCTTTTAATCCCAAAGTGGGGTAGGTTGAAAAAGAGTCCCATTGGTACATGTCTAGTAGCCGAACTCGAACCCGCGACCTTCCAATTGCAAGTCAAGTAACCGACCAACTGTACCACAGACGCTCTGATAGGGTAACCCAACGCTCAACATCCGCCATGTATTTTTCCATCAAGAACAAACTTAGCAAGATAAGAACATGCATTGTTTCAACAGATAGCTACCTACTACCTATCCATTTCACTTCGAACATTCCGAGTACCTTCAACCTTCCATACATCAGTCGGAATATGCTAAGCAGTTGGCAGGTAGGTTGGTACGTACTGATCACGCACTAGTCATTGGGAGCAACATTCTCAGCATTACCCTGGGGGCTGGGCTTTCACCATCCATCACCGCGCAGGGTGGAGGCTCAGTCGCCATAACTTGGGCAATCAGCAACTGAGATCTGACACGCCTATCATACCACAGTACCAACTGACACCACAAGCTATCGAGTTTCAAACATCACGAATGTGTAAGGAAACCTCTTCTTTGAGAAGGTCTAATTATACTGGTAAATAAATACAAGAAAATGGAAACCAAATTGCAAAAGATTGCTCTGCTGTCTCTAGTATTTCTCAGCATGACTTTACTCTTTTTATAGTTCAATTGTAACGTTTTACTTGACCTTTTAAAGATTTGAAACCGAACGGTATCATAAAAATACATTTTGACGTCGCGTTATCGGAAAGCCACAAAGAATTGCATGAATTAAATGAACGCCAGATCTGATCCAGCTTTATAATAGAATTAAAAGGCCGCGAAAGACCCAATTGAAATCAATTTATGGGACGAGTTTCGAATTTCGAATCGCCTTTTGGTAAGCAGTGATTATAGGCGGTATATCACTTCCCACTATAAAGTAGGCGATGATCCTGTACACACCTACCCACATTATAACATCGCGTACGTATCATTTACAACGAAATAAAAACTAGGTACTTATACTTAAATTTATTGTTTTATTTTATATTTATGCCCAAAGTGGCAAAGTTTTCCCACTTCTATATTCGTTGTCATCGTCTTGTTACTTCAAACATGATATAAAGCAGCCTTTGTTCCATTCTTTAAAAAAACAGAAAGTAGTTGAACTATGTACTAGAACGAAATACCTCTCGTATAATAACTGTCTGTCTCGCTTTCACGCCAAAATTACTGAACCGATTTAAATGAAATTTGTTAAACAGACAGTTTCCTTTCTCAGACTTTAGAGTCTGGAAATAGGCTACTTTGTATCTCTATCCTGTGGTACCCGTCACTAGGGTGTTATAAAGGGTGTTATAGTTTGTAGGAAATACTGAAACGCGGGGCGTCCGCTAGTACTTGAACAAAATTCCAATTACTTCTACCAATGAAACACTCAATGCAACATATGGAGATCAATCAGTAGGTAAGCAATTCAAATGACAACAAAAAAAACTGTTGTCTATGATGTATGAACGAGTTCAACGAAATATTTCAGTGGTAGCCAAAGCAAACGTAAAAAAACAATAGCGGTATTTTAAAAAGGAATTCCTCAACTATCGACGTGGGGTACTCAAATTGTATAACATCTTAGCTCACAAAGATATCCAGCACAGATTACCGCCTGGACAACAGGCTCAAACAAACTCGTTAGCATAACATAAAACAACATTGACAGCTGTCAAGTGATTTGTTAACAACGGCTCTATGTGACACAAATCGCCTCAGGACATGACGAAATCTATGCGTTAGATTTTTAATGTTAATAAGTTAGACCTGTTTTTGACATTCTTTTACGGTGTGAGACAATACGGACCACGTTCGGACACGCTCTGTTCTAGTACTAATTAAATTATCTTACATAGATATGAGTTGGACTGATAACCAGGAAGGCGCTGCACTGGTTCGATTTCAGCACCCGGGGCGTCTACCAATGACATTTATTTGTACGTACTAAGCACAATATGTGTTAGTAGCATTATGTGGAAACGTTAATGTTCAATTAGGTAATTAGGTACTATAAGGTAGTCACATGCTAGCTTCACGCCCTATTAAATATTTTTTTGAAATGTGGAAAAATATCAAACGTTAGCTATCTGAAACTTAAATCTTAATTGGATAACAGAAGATTTATTAATTATTAGCAAGTGGTCAATACTTTGATTTTTGAAACTCTGTGAACAAGCGTTTGACCACCATCTTGCCTAATGTTAAGCAATGATATAGTCTATAATGGATGGAGCTTGTCAATGGACAAGCTCCATCCATTATATCCACCAGGTACCCAGGTTAACCGTGATTTGAAGACCTCCACGCTATACTGCGCAAATATGTACGTGTATCCTGAAAAATACGCGGATTCTTTTCTGTCTAGAGTTTGTCCATGTAACGCTTAATCGGATGGGTCTAACTTTTTTTTTATTTGTATGACCTCGTCGTTTCTATATGTTTGTTATAGAAACGAAAAAACGTTAGAGTGATGAAAGGGTGGATGACGTGTATGTATTCACAATTATTTATGTCTTTCTGCAATGTTTAAACGCACAAACAAGTACAAATAACTCATAATAAATGTTAAACAGTTCAAAAGCACAACAAATTTTGAAGTGCCAATGTTTGAAACATGACTGCGTAACATGTACGTAAATCGTAAAACAGCAAATAAATAAGTAGTTAGAAGCTATTTTCCGCTACAATGTAAGCAAATGGACCAAGGCTCCGCACACGACGGAGACGCTTGCCCTCAACCTTTTCTATGCCAAACGCGATCAACGTAAAAGGATTTTTAATTACACTTGCCCGTGATAAGACTAAATAATCGCTTAACTACTAAAGTATTTACGAGTGAATTTATGTGTTATCAATTAAATTAAAACGTTTAAGACACGAAAGACAGTTTTAAAGAAAAAAAAAACCTGCTTCAACCAGTACCTCATCGTCAGCCACATGACTTCCACTGCTGGTCGACGGCCTCCCTCAATGAATTCCGTGATCATTTGTGGGAAAATGCCACCAACAATCGCCACTCGCAGTGTTGTTGTGGTTTAACTCACAGAGAGCGCTTCTGCCCAACATCTGGAGATTTCCCTTGGTCGCCTCTTATGACCCCCCCGACGGGAAAAGTTGGGCTTGGGTGGAGACACATGTATTCTGTTCGCCGCACTGCTACTACCAGGCTATTACCATCACAAGTCTATAACCAGTACCTACAAGTAGATTTTTTAAAGTTCTCCTCGATTTATCTGGTCTGCTATTACCAAACACCTTATCATGCGATCACCACCGAAATATCTTTTTTCTTTAAAAAAAGATAATCACAAATATTACGGTTCATAAACGACAAAAAGAATATGTATACACATACAGTCGAATAATTACTCTATTAAACATAAAAAAAGATATATGTATACACATACAGTCGAATAATTACTCTATTAAAATCGCTTAAAAAATAAGTCAATTGAAAAAAAAATATAGCAGCTATTTGTTACCGAGATCTTTAAGGATCGTATTGGTTATTGTTCCTTCCAATCCATATCCAACCTATAGGTACCATGGTTTGGGCTATGTAGGACCTCAACACCAAGATTATCTCAGACTTAGACTTATGTCGTATCTACCCCTGTTTACAATTCCTTTATCCAAACTTACCTACGTAAAGGTCGTGAACAGAACTTTAGGATCATAAGGACCCTTCGAACACTTCACCATATTGACTTTCACAAATCACAGGATTTGAGAATATTAATATGGGACTTCAGGTACATTTTGCTACATCTCCAGAACCCATACATCATCTCATAGTGAAGCATTCTATTTCGCAGATCCTATTTTAAAATACAGTACTGTAGTGCCTCACAGTACAGTACGTAGAATTACCAAACCTTGGATTATATAAAAATCAATTGCTGTTCGTTAGTCTCGCTAAAACTCGAGAGCAGCTTGACCGATTTGGTTAATTTTGGTCTTGAATTATTCGTGCAAGTCGAGGGAAGGTTTAAAAGGTGTATTTCTTCCAATACATAGGGCACACATCTTCCTATAGTAAAACAAATCTTTGCCGGGACAGCTAGTCCGAAATATAAAATAAACACAATGCCCCAAATGACTTCAAGCTTAACCGTTTGTCGACTGCATTCTCTACGCATTTAACAGTTGACTCGTCACCTCGTAAATCTGGCTCTCTCAACACTACAATGGTAGTGGTAACCGATACCCCAGCTGGTTAGACTTTCGACCGTTGCGCCCGCAAATTATTGCGCGGATTGAGCACAAGCAGTGTCGTATTACAAGACAGACAGACGGACGGCTCTTTGCACCCGCATATATAAAGATATCATACTCCGTTACAACGATATTGTTCGGTGTTTATTTCGGAATAAGTGTTTTTGTAAACCAAGTAGTATTTTTACGTCCATATTCTGAAAAAAATCGTTGCTTAGGTACGCTGTTTGAGGTGTAATTGTCTCTTTTGACACTTGTCATTAGAATGAGACAAAAAATTACCTAGGTATACTCGTAGTCTGCTTGAGACTTCGTATCATGTACCTACGGATACATAGACGTATCGAAAAGTTTATTATCCAGGTAGAAGATTGTTCATTCATTTAATCTAATAGTTTTAATTCGATTATGAAATCACATCTCTATGGTTGAATATCCGGCAAAATTATTTCGCAAAGTGACAGATAAATCTGTCAAATCGAACGTCGAATTAAAAATACACTCATCAAAAGTGTCTACGGATCAAGAACATTTTTAGCTCTAAAAAAAACTAATTTATTTAAATCAAATCTAATCTTCCTGATTAGTTTCCTACCTAATTCTCCAAGCCTGTATCAATGACTTATCACCACATCTATATAATATATAAAAGAAAGTCGTGTTAGTTACACCAGTTATAACTTAAGA
>SJJU01006139.1:0-13346 GCA_012932125.1 Conopomorpha cramerella | reverse complement strand
AAAAATGGACCAATCATGGATCAAGTCCACAATAAAGTCGGAATCATCAGCAGCATGGCTGTCAGTATATATTTGAAGCTTGAACGATGCGCTTCCTCTCGGTGCGTTGGGTATTTTTATTCGGAAATGTTATCGATGTTTGTATGTGCAAGGAAATATGGAGAATGTTGGATACAGTGACCTGAAAGTGCCTTATCTGAAGAAGGTCAGTAGATGGAATAGTTAAAATGTCTACTTAGTACTTTTGAATACTTTTATCTTTTGATTTTAGCGAAAAATCATGTCAGAAATGTTAATGTTATCAATCTGAAAGTCTATTAGCACGTAGGTAGCCACATCGTAGATCTTGCAATATTAATGTCGATTGTTGCGAGCTAGGATTATATCGTGACACTATCGTACAAAAGTTCGCAAAAACTGTTACGGGTTAGGTACCTTGTAGCAATTTTCTTATGATGAATTAGAGGCACTTCCCATATGTTCAATGCGTGAATGAATAGTGCTATCTCGTGTTACCGTTACTATTCTCGTCATTGTTATGATGTACATGTTTACAGCTGGTTTCCGATGAAAGTTGTGGCATCCTAGTGGTAGCGATTCTTCGTATACGTAACAGAGTTAGTAGCTTACGAAATAAAACAATGTATCTCAGTTCTTTGCTACAGGTCAAGAGGACGGATCAATAAATTGAAACACCTGTGTAATTTTTCTGCACAGTTTAACCTAGTACCACTATGCACTAAACATTAACAAACTCAAAACCATTATCACTTTTATCCTGATACAAAACTCCCAAGTCTTCATTGCCCTGTGGGTATTTGACAGTCATATTTGACTGAGATAAAATATTTATTTTTATCATAATTTATTGACTAATTCATTAAAGATTCAGTAGTTCTGTGATGTATTAAGTAATTGTGATTTATGGTGGATATTACAATTTGGTTAAAAAATTAAAAGGTTTGCTAGTGCAATATAAAACATGTAAACACTACAGAAAATTCTGTAACTACCATAGGTTACATAAGTTATGGTAAATATAGTTACAGTTCTTATCAGAAATACATACATGTACAAGTTTATAATTAGAAACTATATCTAATAATTTGCATAGCCATAATAATAATGGTATTGCAAAATCAGCTTTTCCATCTGTTGCCTTCTTCGTTTCCATTGTGTAGATATGGGCAAAAGCCAAACTTAATTTATAATATCAAAGAGGAGAGAGATTTAAACAAAGTAAATATTTATCCTATTAAAGATTTTTTTTGTTTACTTGTGTGACTTGAACATTGGTGTGCACAATAAACTGATACCACCTTATCAAATACATAGTGTGAATGCCCCATTTTGCTTGACAGTGTCTGTTAGAAATGATTGATGGTTCGAGATAGGCCTGAGGAGGCAGGCCAAAAAAAAAGTAGATGCTTTAAAAAATATGTTTATTTTAATTCTACATTTTAAAGATTTCATGTAAAAATTTTCAAATCTCTTTCATTTGATTTTGAGAAATTTGTTTACGTTTATTGTATCCAAACCATAAACTAGTCTTCTCAGTGTTATGCAATGTTAATCAAGGGATAGTGGTGAAAGAATTGCCAAAAACTGTCCGTTAATATAGTTTATGAATGTATTTGCAGCAAACATACATACATATCTAGTACAATAATCTATACTAGTACTTCCTTTCGCCCTTATCCAAAACTGTCATCATCATCATCAGTCACATAACGTCCACTGCTGGACGAGGGCCTCCCCCAATGAAATCCATCATTTGGGGTGAAATGCCAGTAATTGCCACGCTTGGCAGGCGGGTTGGCGATCGCAGTGGTGTTGTGGTTTAACTCACAGAGAATGCTGCTGCCCGTTCTCTGGAGAGCTCCCTCGGTCGCCTCTTACGACCCCCACGACGGGAAAAGCTGGGCTGGGGTGGTGACACATGTATTCTATTTGCCGTCACCACATGGTCCATAACTGTCCTTTGTAATAATTATAAATAAGGTATTCATCACATCTTTTACAATAATTCTCAAAAAACTTGTACTGAAGTATTTATCTGCATAATATTTAGCGCTTTGGGATTAAAAGGGGTGAAGTGTATTTATTACTTTTTATTTAGGGGTTAGTCTGGATTTCCAACCTGGAAAATCCAACTTCCGTTGGATTATAGGAATATATGTTTTGATTGTTATCAGATTTTCCAAACTGCTATTGCACATTCGAGTACATAAATATACTACACACTCCACAATATGCCTAATTACAAACATAATGATTACCTATTTTAAGATAAATGTTTTTTGGTCACTTCTACACTTTTTTTTTATCACTATGATCAAGCGTTGGACCACCATCCTGCCTGCCTTAAGCAGCAATGTGGTCTATGATGGAGCACACTTATGTTAGGTCTCGGCTAAAATGACTCTGCTTCCGATGGGCAAATCCGTTGGAAAGTAATCAATCAATTAATATATCTAGTATTAATCAAGTAATAATATCTAAACATACATCATACTGATTGGTATTGTCACACATCTGTGAAAATACTTATCTACTACACACATTGTGAAATTTTCGAGTTTTAGTAAGGATTCCTTATTTTGTTCAATATTTAAAATATACTAGCCTATCTAGGTAATAAAGCCTCCCAATAGTGAAATAATTTCACCGTAATTAATCAATAAACCCAGCAGTTCGGGTACTTAACAACTTGGCAAGTGCCTCTGTCTACCCCTCTTTGGGATTAATAAAATGCGTGAAGTGTATTTTAGTGTATATTTTTAAATAACTAACTACACTTTTAATATCCAGGTTGATCTCGCTTCGTGAGCGAGACATAATACGCAGAAATGACGTCACGGTAAGTCCTCTCGTTCATAATTTCATAAGAGTTCCGAAATGTTTATTTTGTCTATTATAGAATCGATAAATTACGTACATCAATCGATTTAATCATCATCATCATCATGATTTAATGTATGTATTTATTTACTGGTACATTTATGGTCATTTGTACGGTAAATGTTAGACATCAGATTTGTTTGTAATCTTTTAAATATCCATCAACTTACATTTTGTGCCTTTATGTGCCTACAATTATTATAGGCTACTAGCAAACCCGGCGAAATCCGTTTCGCCACCAGATGGGTTCGTTTCGTTTACCCGCTTTTCTGTTGATTTTTTTCCTGAATTTTCTTTGCTATAAACCTCACGGAGCCCGAGATCTTTCCAACGAATGCAAAACCGTGGAAATCGGTTCGTGCGTTCTGGAGTTATAGCGTCAGGGAGGAAAAACCGACTTATTTTTATTATAGGCTATTATAAGTGCACATAGGCCCACGGCCTCGTTACATTGAAACCCATAGCTAAAGTTAAGCTAACCTGGGCGCGGTCAATGTTTCGGATGCCATGTTAAGCTGTGGATTCTGGTCACTGTGTAGTAGTATTTGTACGATCCTTTTTGTATTAAGGAAATAATAGTCACCTCAATAAATAGTCAAGCTGAACATGAAAATTAAACCAAAACAATAACGCGTAAGCGGTTTAGGTAAATAGGATACATTCTGGACAGAAATACTATTGCAAGTTACTTTAATGAACTAATTAAAATAGGCCGCTTGGTTTGCGAGCTTGTATGTCTTCTATCGGGTCTTTTTTTTTTTTTGTTGCGGAGTCGTACAGCCTAATACCTCCAGCACGATTTTATTATAGGACAACTAGGAGAATGGAAAATGTCATCCATTTCAGGCGGTCATTTAATTTACGCGAATCAAACGGTTTGCATTAATTTTCATAGTGCGAACCGACAGGATACGGAATGACTCGCCGAAGTCTCTGTTTATTTCCTGCTTAATAAAAAAAATTTATCCATCGTACATCGTACCACATCGCTGCTTAACATCAGACAGGCACCAAATAGCATCAATTATTTAATTTCTTTATTCAGTATTTTTTTAAATACATTGCACGTTAACATAAGTTACAATTTCAAAAACAGATGGGTAAATAAAGATGTTTTACCGCTCCTGTACTAGACACAGCCTGTATCACAGGAGTGGCTCTTCTAAATGTTCAAATAATAATAATAAATATTTCTCAACAACACACACATTGTCTTCATCCCATATTAAGTAGCTAAAGCAGTTGTGTTATGGAATTCAGACAACGAAAAATACTTACTTAATTTTTTTTTTTCTTTTAAATACATACTTATATAAATAAAACACCCAGACACAGCCGACAAGTACTTAAAAGCTCATAACCTAAGCTCTGTCTGCGCTCTGTGTGCTAACTGTCAGCGGTGGAAATCGAACCCACGACCCTACGAAGCAGAGGCAGACATGCTCACCACTACACCAACGGGTCTGTCAATATGTAAACTGTGTAATTAATTACATAGATAATAATAAATCATGCATCAATGTTCTTGAAATAATAATAAATTTTACGAGTTGCTCGTCGTCCCTCCGTCCACAGTTCCACACACATTGACGTATACTATGTTTTATGACGCCAAGTTATTAGATATTACGTTCGCAACAAAAAGGTGCAACATTGTATTTCTAGTCTTGACCGCCTGTTCGTGCTGCTGGAGTCGGGTTCGGGTCCGGCCCGGAGCGCAGCGGCGCGGCAGCTCGGCGAAGTGCAGAAGGCCCGGCCCGAGGAGTTGCAGCGGCTGCTCAGTCGCCTCATGAGATATCTGCGCTCACCAGCGTGGGACACACGGCTTGCTGCTGCACAGGTTTGTGGATTGCTAAATACCTACCCACATGCGTTGTTTACCTATGGTTATACGATCTGTGCATACTTCCCAATAAACGGGACTTTAAGCAAATTAACTTACCTTTAAATGTACTTAACATTTTAGTGCTGGATCGTGTAGTGGTACAAGCAATAAAATAACAATACAAGATCAAAACTTATGATTTTAGGGCATCTTACATGAATGCCCTCAAATTAGATTAGTGCGCTCACCATAGCATTACGTAATCAATCACCATAACATCTAAAGATATTAATTAGCACTCGATCTCAATCGAGGTAGTAAGGCGTTAGATCGCTAATACTGCACTATTATCTTACCTATAATATAAACAGATGTATGTACGAAATTTACTGCGATTAAGATATAAAATAATCTAAGTATAGCAGCGCCACCCAGCGTGCAATGGAACGGGCTGTTTTTGGGGTTTATCTGCGCGATCGAATCAGGAGTGAGGAAGAACCAAAATCAGCGACTTTTCCCGTCACAAGGCACAACACCTATCGCGCATTTGGGGAGCCCTATGTCCAACAGTGGATGTTAGTGGGCCGACATGATTTATGTTGACGAGTTATGTGTACTTTTTACCCATAAACACAACGAATCTGGATCCTCAGATACATGTATTTTTGCAAATAGGTGCTAATGAACTAACATAGAGTTTATTCGTTTACTTTCAAAACATGACAATGTCAAGATACTATGTGGAAATGTACTCTTAAGCAGCTCTCAGAATGGACAAATATTATTATAGCTACCACACAAGTGGATATCCTATCACCGTTGTGTACAACTGTAGTGCCTAGTTTCCAATGAGATATTTAGAAAGTACTTGCGTCGTCTGCGGATCACAAGAATGGCCGCTTCTGCAGACGTACTACTTTATTACTATATTATGTTTTAAATAAACAATAATCAAGAGACAGTCTATAGTATAAACAAGTATAAAAAAAAACACCTTCACCGCGCTTTATTCCCAAAGCGGGTAGGCAGAGGCACTTGCTTAATAAGCAAATGCCCACGGTTCACCAAGCGTATTTAACCCAACGTGACAGGGGGTGAGCCCATCGCCGTATAGGGTTCACACACCTTGTGGTGTGCGGGTTTCATCACGATGTTGTCCTTCACCGTACGAGCGTTGCGTTGCGTACATAGGCTCTGAAAAAGAGTCCCATTACACGTCCAGTAGCCGGACTCGAACCCGGGACCTCCCGGTTACAAGTCAATGATCCGACCAACTGGACCGCAATCGCTCTTATGCTATTGTTTTATACTTTGTAATGATACCAAAACATACATAACTGTTACACATATTTGCTACTACATAGTTATCATCAACATCATGGCGTCGTCTGCTCGACCTAGGCTTCCCTCATATGGTTCCAGATGCTGATAAGACTCGATTTGCATCCAAGTTTGCACACACAAGTACTAGACGACGTTCTGAATTACTTCTATCGGAATAGCGTTTGTTTAATGTCCAACCTTTTTATCGCTCTGTATAATCTAAATATTCCGGATGCATAAAACGTTGATACGGTATTTGCTGATTGTATTTTAATGGAATTTAATATGGTGATTCTATCGTTATAGTCGAGTTTGTGCAGTATATTAGTCACTAGGTTCACATACATACATAATCTTGCTTCTATAATACTTAATAGGATGAACAGAACCTTCGGTGACGTACATCCTCCATCCTAGGTCACTTGTAACACACTGACATAATAATATGCTTTATATGGACTTACTAGCCTTTGCCCGTTACGTGGTGTGTCTTTTTATAAAGAGAAATCTTTGCCTATGTTTTACAAAAGCTTGATTTTCAATTTTAATTTATTTCGATGACCTTCTGTGGTTCAGTTGGTCGAACTTGACTTGCAATCGAGAGGTCGCGGGTTTGATTCCGGCTACTGGACATGTACCATTGGCACTCTTTCAGAGCCTACGCAACGCGACGCTCGTGCGGTGAAGGACAACATCGTGATGAAATCCTTTTTATATTGAAATTTAAGGGGGGACCCCTTAAATTTTTATTTTTAGTATTTGTTGTTATGACGACAATAGATATTATACATATTCTGTGAAAATTAACAAAAAAATGTAATTGACTATTTTTTTTTATTTGATTAGCCGTTTGCGTTGTACGTCAGTCAGTCAGCTTTTCCTTTTATATATTTAGATAGTATTATATAGATAGGTTGGTGTTAGGTGGCCCGACCATCTAAATATATAAAAGAAGCTTACTGACTGACGTACAGCCCAAACGGCTAAACATAGGCACTTGGGATTTGTCAGCGACTAAGCTTAGGTATCGTAGGGATACACTAAGAAAGGAATCGCCGAAATTCCCACGGGAGCGTGATTTGTAATGTACATTATGGGTGAAACGATGTTTGCCGGGTCAGCTGGTCTCCCAATAATCCCTCTCATATATCGTGTAGATCACGCGTATTGGAAGAAATACATGTGTATCATTATTTTAACGTTCCAGAGTAGCGAGGGGAAAATTAACAAGAAACATAATATGTACTTATATTTCTATGAATGAACCCGTTCGTCGTCAGTAAACCAGACCCTGTAACTGGCTATCACGGCTACAGTCGTTCACTGGCAGCAAAAGTGTTGAACAGTAATTCAACTTTTTAGGAGTTACGTATTTGTTTCCATCAGTGGCGTGCACTTGCTTTCACGACAAGGTAGGCAGTAATCCCCAAGGATTGACATCT
Organism: Conopomorpha cramerella; assembly: GCA_012932125.1. Lineage (NCBI taxonomy): Eukaryota > Metazoa > Arthropoda > Insecta > Lepidoptera > Gracillariidae > Conopomorpha > Conopomorpha cramerella. Next base: position 5,855 of record SJJU01006139.1, on the reverse strand, counting down.
ATGTATAGGTAACTTGTCTTTACGAAATATAGATACCAACCTATCTATTTACTCGAAACCGGAGGTCATGTATGAATGTAGATGAAGCGAAAGGGATATGTCAGGACCGTGACAAATAGAGATCTGTAGTCTCTGCCTACCCCTCTGGGAGACAGGCGTGAAGTGTATGTATGTATGCGAGTACAAGAAAAATGGATCTAGCAATAACTGTATTATTAGGTTGGGTAGCCAAAATACTAAGGTAGGCAGTGTCTTTTTGCCTATATGGTGTGCACGCCGCTGGTTTCCATTGCCTTACGGGGCAGGAAACGCCAATAGGGGAACAGATGGAACATTTGCCTACGATGACTAGAGCGATATAATATGCCAACCCATAATGTATATATTTTACTCGCTACAGAATAACATACCGTCCATGGTTTTATTTTTAAATTTATTAGTTTGATAGAAAAATATGTTTTATATCTAAATGGAACACAGTGAAACATTGTAATATGTCACGGTCCGCAATATATAACCAATTACTTACATATCGGATGTTTTTCACGATAATATTTTCCTTGCAGGCGGTCGAAGCTATATTGAAGAACGTACCTACGTGGGTCCCGCCACCATGCGAGGTCAAGACAGGTAAATTTTGGTATTTATTATTATTATTTTCTCTAACAGAAGAACATCATGTTTCGAGCAACGTGACTATTGTTTTTGTTGAGAGGAACGCAGTAATACAAAGCGCCTAATTTAAGCGAACAGCAATATCGCACACAGATATTTTTGTGCGTCATACTATATAGGAACCAAGCCCTTCTACGTCTTACTAGTGTGAGAAAGTGTTACTGTCAATTAATAAACTTAAAATAAATAGTTATAAACAGGCAAGTCTTGATTATTTTATTTCATCAGTTTTAATACCCATGCAATCTCAGACGACTAGGCGGAGGTACTGCTAAACAAATGACCTAAGGCCCATTTTGTTAAACATTGTAATGGAATCGTGAAAAAGTTTTGCTATGAACGCTCACGATATTTGCCCTTACATAAAACATTGCTTTGTTTTAAATCCTTAGATTGCAGGGAGGTGTGAACTCTCCAGTAATAATTTGTGGTAAAAATACAAATGTTTAAAACTCCGTATTACCACGTTATAAACATAAATATTAATTGACAGAAGAAGAGCCCGAGTTGACGCCGCGCCTCAGTTGCAAGACTTTCGACTTGGAAAAAGTTCTGGAAAAAGGCGCGCATCTTATGGCCTGCGAGGGAACTGAGTTTGACATGGACGATGAAGGCCTTACACCGGCTGGTAAGATGGCCCTTTCTCTCTTGATTCTTTAGCCTGGTTTAAATTTTAACCGTGTATTTTCATTCATTCACAGGCTTTGTTTACTCTGAATGTATTACTATTTGTACATATTTACCCAGAGCGAAGGAAACATCGTACATCTTCTTACTTACCGAAAGCTGTGTAGACTATGGCAGTGATAGGCTCACCACCTGTCATGATCACCGGTGATGACAGATAAGACTCATGTGTACCATCTTAATATATAAAAAACCAGTTACATGATGTTTGTTCCTAATGAACTCTTCACCAAGCCTACCGATATTCACAAAAGTTGGCATTTATATGTAATTTCGTCCAATTTGAGAGATTCGATAGTGTATTTCGTGACATCCACTGCTGGGCACAGGCCACCCTGGAGGTTATACTAATTTTATATTCATATTAATAGTTAAGACAGGATAACGTCTGTCGAGTCCACTAGAAACATTACATACAGTGTACGCCACTTTGATGAACATTAACAGATCTAATCTCAAACAGAATTGAAAGAGCGACTAGCGAAACAGCATCAGCAGTTAAACTCTCGTCTCGGCCTGGACGTAGCGGTCACTTTGGGCGTCGACATCGGCTCAGTGTACACCAACGAGGACCTGTGTCCTACCAGACACTCGGAGGTTACGGTTAAAACGAAGGACGAACGGGTGAGGACTTTTCTATCTGAATACCTTCCCTGAATGTAATTTACCTATTTTTTCCTTGTAAAAATAAAATAAAAATTACTGTATCTACGTCTCTTGTAATATAATATCAATGATAAGAACATGAATTATTTTTCCACAGATGCCAGTGGAGGAGTTAATGTCGTTACCCGGCAAAGCAATGAGCTCACGGGAGATCAACCTAGCTAAGCGGAAGGCGCGACAGAATGCGTTCTGTAAGCAAAAGTCGCGCGACTGTAGCGAGGAGTCTACGTCAGCGCCACCTGCGTCACCTACAGAGCCCGACAAAAAGAAATTCAAACCAGATCCGGAGGAAATGTGTAAGTATACTTCTCTACTGCCCTCAATGTGCGCGAAGTTTCACTGCGCAGATTTGCTATGTAATTAACCTTAAATCGCATGAGCGTCATATACCCTGTTAGGAGTTAAAGTGGGCGCCATGATACGCAACGCAACGCTCGTACGGTGAAGGACAACATCGTGATGAAACCCGCACACCACAAGGTGTGTGAACCCTATAACGGCGGTGGGCTCACCCCCTGTCACGTTGGATTAAATACGCTTGGTGAACCGTGGGTACTTGCTTTAGCAAGTGCCTCTGCCTACCCCTCTTTGGGATTAAAGGCGTGAAGTGTATTTTTTTTTTTTATTGATACCTATATTAAATTGTTGAAGTAGTATTATCGAGTAATCGTGAAGTAAGTGATGTGTGTTGTGTGGCAGCGACGGAGAGCTGGGTGGGTGCGGCGGGCACGCCGGGCGCGGGCGGCTGGGCGGCGCAGGCGGGCTGGCCGCTGGAGGCGTGGTGCGGCGCGCTGCGGGCCCAGCTGTTCAGCGCGCAGTGGGAGGCGCGCCACGGCGCCGCCACGGCTCTGCGCGAGCTGTTGCGCTCGGACGTGGTGGACAACGCCGGCGCCAGGGCCGGCATGACGCCCGACGAGGTATACTCTCGCGCGTTATTTTTCATTCTTCGTTTTGTTTCGAACCGTCCTCGGGCATTTCCGATCTCTTACCCTAGAGTTTTCACCCTGGGGTGAAAACTGCAGAACTCGCTCTCAAATGTAGTGGAATTCAACTGTATATTAGCGGGGTGTGAATGGGAAATGAGTATAGATCAAGATTTCTATTAATTACCCAGCTTAAGGTAAATTCTCGGACATACGTTTCCCAGTTTTCGCCCTAGGGTAAAAACTCTAGGGTAAGAGATCGGAAATACCCCCGTCCTCACAATATAGACGATATTTTATCTCTACTATTTCACATACACAGATATGTTTTTTCATATAATTTTATTCACACTCTAATATATTTAAATTGTTCAACAGATAGAAACGGCGCACCAGGAATGGTTGGAAGACATGTGCTTACGATTGTTATGCGTTCTGGCTTTGGACCGTTTTGGTGACTTCGTGTCCGATCAGGTGAGATACTTATTGTGTTTTTAATATCATGCGTCATTTCTTTTGCCCTAGTTAGGAATAATTATTTTAAAATATTGTGTATTTTTTTTAATCTTTAATAAACCGTGGGGTAGGTGGTGGCACCGGTGCGCGAGACGGCGGCGCAGACGCTGGGCGTGGCGCTGGCGAGGGCGCGAGGCGGCGGTGGCGGCGGCGGGGGAGGGGGCGGGGGCGGGGACGTGGCGCGCGGCGTGGCCCGCCTGCTGGCCGCGCTGGCACGCCGCCCGCACTGGGAGGCGCGCCACGGGGCGCTGCTCGGCTGCAAGTACCTGTGCCACGCGAGACAGGTGCGATTCTGCCTTACTTCACATTAGCCTATACAGGAAGTACTTCAAAACCACATTCCTTTCTGGAATTTCCCAGAAAAACACCGGATAACAAAGAGTCCTTTTTACATATGCTCTCAGGCTAATTACTGCCTGCGAATCGACACATAACTTTCTCTGGGACTATTTTTTGCAAAAAAAAAACTTTAGGTGTGTAACTAACTTATAATAAATCCACGATTTTAGAGATATTGAGCCTCATATGTGCGGGTGCAGCATTTGAAATGGAATGAATATATAGCGACTAATAGTTTCATAAGGATACTCAGCATATTCGTGGCATTCTCGTGTGTAACTGTTAAATTAATTTATTTGTTGCCAATAAACTATTAATAAAAAAAAATTTTGTTTAAACGAACTTCTTAAGGGTGTATAGAATACGTTGGTTGGGCTGAGGTATATTTTCACCTAGTGCACAAATTTCGATTTTAATCTAAGGTTGTTAAGTTGTCCGACGATTATGCTACAGCCGTTAATAATGCGTGTTTTTCATTTACCAGGACATAGCCCGCGAGTGCGGCGCTATAGAACGTCTAATAGAAGGTCTGAGCGACTCGGCGGAGGACGTGTCGGCGGTGGCGGCGGCGGCTCTGGCTCCGGCCGCCGCCACGCTCGTCTCAGCTCACGCCGCACTCGTGCCTGAGGTATGTTATCAGGTTTATTTGACACTGGTTCCCTATTAGCCCTGCTATTCATGTCAGAATGTCGCACAGGCCTTTGGGACAGAACTTAACTTCCATGTGTTAAAAAACATGCAAGGTGAAAATGGACTGTATTCTGTACAAAATAAGATTTTCTTTTGTTTACCTACCATCGTGGCACACGTCGTGGAAGCACTCGAAATGATCTATTGTCATCACCGGTGCCAGTTCCATCAAAATAGAGAAAGTGAAAATACCATATCGTTCCAGACTCACCTCAGATAATAAGTGTGATTTTTATTAATTTTGTTAGATCGTGTCTCGTCTTTGGAATCTGTTGGCTGAGCAGGACGAGCTGGCTGCGCCGGCTAACTCCTATATGGCGCTGCTGGCCAGCCTCATGTCGCTACCTGAAGCTGCGAAAATGTTGTAGTAAGTATCCAATCATGGTACAACTGAAGGGTACAGGCAAAGAATAGGGAATGTCCTAATGAGTTGATTTTGAGAAATACACATTCAAAGGTTTGAAAGTCATGGACATTCCTAGTTTTTTCCTTTCAACCAAAAACAAAACCGCCTTTTTACGCCATCTAGTTGTTTTCTTTAAAAGCTAATGATTCGGAATAAAAGTGCCATAGACAATAAGTTTCTTCCAATGTGAATGAAAACAAAAAAAAGTGACATTTCTTGTTCTTTGCCTGTCCTAGAAAATTTGACAAAACACAAAGAGAGAGAAGAGACATTCAAAACATTTGTATGTAAATACTGTAATGTATGTACTGTACTATATTTATAACATTCTCTCAGTTTCTTTAATATAGCCGAGCTCATAATTGATAAAAAAGGTCGAAACTGGATGCAGGTGGCGCTGTGTACGGTTGACTCGTATGAACCATAGTCTTATTATTGGTGTACGTAGTGACGATTGATTCTAATCACTCTTTTTCGTTTTGGGTAAATTGAAACGATTTTTTCACTATTGTCAACTTGATTACTTTATTCACCCTTCCGTTCCGTCTACGCTTTGTCACGAACGATTTTTTTCAGTTTGTAATGTAAAATGTATGTCAGTCCAATAGACCTCGCGGACGTGTTGCCTCGCCTGTGGGGGTACGTGCACCACTGCAGCAGCTCCGTGCGCAAGGCCACCATGCAGACGCTGGCCACGGTCACCAAGCCTCATGAACAGGTTTATTTACTACCTACATTATGCTATATCTATAGCTGATAGGGCCTTAGCAGTAGGTTAGAACGTCAGCCCCGCTAGCTTTAGTCCTCCGCATTCACCCGTGGTGGTCCCCCGAAAGGCAATTTGTGCCTCGTTTGTAATAATGCTGTCTCCCACTATTTAGATTAGGTAATTTAAAAAAAAACATTGCAATGCAGGGCATATATATATATATATATATATTCTTATTTCTATA
>SJJU01006137.1:0-10583 GCA_012932125.1 Conopomorpha cramerella | reverse complement strand
GTTGAAATGATCACTTCAATCAGTATGTGTACACAAAATGTACGAACAAACGTAGTGTGAGGTTATGTTGAAATTCATGACTAAACATAACCCCAAAAAGATTCAAAACATATTCTGAATATTAGACATAGTAATAATAGCGATTATTTAGAACTCCTTCCATGTTCTATGCATTATTACAGCCAAATTGTCCCGAACACAAGTGCCACAAAAACTGCTACAAAACAGGCACAAATTTTATCTGTTTCCATCACAGTACACTGCTTAAATTACCTAATTTTCTAACGGCGGTACAGAACAATATAACGTATTTTAGTAAATTTTACTTTTATTTCTAAAAAATATGAAATAATTCACTAAAAATAATCACCTCTCTTCAACGCGGCTCGCCGAAAAAGAATAGTTGTCAAAAGGACTTAACCTTAGTTTGACAGCTGACAATTAAAGCAAATCTGACAGCTTAATTTTTTTTGTGTCCAACTAGATCACAGAATATTTTCTCTCAGCCAATGTGTACTTTAAACTCTGTAGACGTAGATTACTGAAAAATACAGATTTGTAGTTTTTTCGATAGGGATTCCCTATATTTATATTTTTAATGTTATCCTGCATCCATATTCATTATACTATACTTAGAGCCACCCGGAATATTTCGAAAATATCGACCACGGATACAGGTGAATACCAGTAGTTCTAGAAAGTGGACGGATACCGACAGGACGTACAATCATAGACCCGGACAATGCCTTCCGAAGATCGTCAAGGTCCTCGACGATCTACTAAGCCTTCTAGAAAAGCTCTGATCTGTGGACTTGTTACCTAGAAAACCTAGTAAATTCTAGCTAAAGTATTATTCGACATATTCAATGAAACAGGGCATCTTTACTTTTATTTTACACGAGGAGATTTTGACTAAGACAGCATGATTTTTATATGACACGCCTCGCCACGTAGTGGCTTACATTGGAAAGAAAATGTAGTGATACGTCACGTCGCCGCTCGTTTATTCACTAAAGCTGTGACAAACCGTATGAATTCGGTACTGATTCGGACTAATAACGGGTTCGCCATCTAGTACGAAGTAACGAAACGTTACTCACGAATGCGTTTCGTTACTCGCACTTTTCGTATGGGTAACTACATGTTTTAAACCAAATTGAAACAACAAAATATTTTTGTTGTTGTTTACAACAAAATATTTTTGTTGTTGTTTCAATTTCGTTTTTTATGTTTAATTTAACTCTAAGCAAAACTACTTTTATGTTGATTATCGTGAGAATATTCTATTATTTTAATGCCAATAAATAATTTTGACACCTATTTGTTGATTTTTCATTATAATTGATGCGTAATGTATGTATTGCGATGTCGAAATGTGTACGTAAGCAATACGACTCAAATCGTTGCTCTAACGTAACATAGCATGCTATAAGATGTAAGAAGTAACGAGTACTAATTGTTAAAGTAACGAAAACATGCGGGTACGTTTTTTTCGTTACTTTTACACCTCTATTATTCACAGACACTACACAGGCGCATCGTGTCAATATGTTGATGCCAGCTCCCCCCCCCGCACAGACCCCCACGCAGATGAGCTGTATTCTATTCGCCGTCACCACACGGTATACCGAAGTGAAACCTCAATGGAGAATTATTTGGGAATTACTCTAGTAGGATGTAGTTTATCTTTCGTTCTGACCAATCTTTTTTTCTTTCCCTACTGAGTGCATCTCAGGACGTCTCAAAGATCCAACAAGAAAAAAATATATGCTAAAATTCTGTAGCGTCATAATCAGGTCACATTGGCTTAAAAGGCTACGTACATGTTTCTAAATCGCTCTGTGGATATCTGTAATTTTTATTGAAACACCTTTTACAAAATAATACATTTATTGATTGATAACAATTTGTAACTTACATAGCCTATAACGATTAATTAAACACTATTTTGATCTTCAAATACATAATTAATTATTTACAGAAAGGAACTAAGTAAAAATCTTTAAAAGTATAAAGTAACAAAATACATTTTATCATAAAAGATAACAAAATACTCATAAGAATAACTTCACTCAGTTCTGGGTCTATAACATTAAAAACAATATTAACTTTGTGTCAGGTATGACAGTTATGACAGTTCTCCGTCCGATAATCTGTCAGAAAACCGTCAAAGCAAAATTCCTCATATTGATTCATAACCTGGCACAGAAATTAAATTTTACAGGTCTTTTTACATTGATTTTACGTTGTTTTTTTATGTCAACGTGGAGTGGACTTAGACGATTTCTACCAAGAGAGCGATACCCTGGCCTCCGCCAATGCACGCAGCGCCAATGCCCCTCTTCAGTCCACGGCGTCTGTAAACAAAAGAAATATTTCATTCGTTTAAAAATAATAACATACAGCCAGTGGCGTGCACTGGCTTTTACGACAAGGTAGGCATTAATCCCCAACGATTGACACCTATGTATAGGTAACTTGTCTTTACGAAATATAGGCACATACCTACCTATCTACTCACCCACAAAACACAGGACCTTCGTTAGCCTGTGTCGTGAGTACACCAAAAAAGATCTAGCACTAACTCTATTGTTAGGTTGGGTAACCAAATTACTAAGGTAGGCAGTGTCTTTTTGCCTATATGGTGTGCACGCCACTGCATAAACTATTACTACTACATAAGAAATTGGTGGATTGGTGTTGGCCTGGCGGAAGGTGGCGTGAAAAGTACTCGAAACCGTAGGTCATGTATGAAGTTGATGTAGCGAAAGGGAGATCTGGACCTGACATACGGTCCAGATCTCAATTTGTCACGGCAATGGAGATCTGTAGTCTGTGACTGTGGTAAACAGGCGTGAAGTGTATGTATGTATGGTTTGGAAATATCATGAATTAATGGCGCTAGTACAGCTAAAACGGCACTACTAACTTATTGGTCAAAAGCTGTTATTTCGTATCGGAAAAAACATAGAGGCATTTTTAAACTAATTTTCCTCAGTAATGACATATAGGTAAAAACTAGTTTATATTGTCAGGCACCAAAATATTTGTTTTTATGACGTGACATTTCTTTAATATTGATTGATACAGGAAGTCGGTAAAATAGGGTTCGACTGATGATGGAAATAGAACAGGGTAGATAGGTGTCATCTTTTGATAAACACAAAATACTTTCCATGGTTGATAGTTAGAAAGTTGAAATCAAAATGTAACTTCCTTATTAGGACAGAACGAAAAGATTTGAGTATGGGGAATTTTCTTTGACGTTTTTCTGACATATTTTCGGGCGGAGAACTGTCATTACTGTCAAACTTTGTTTGGAAAGTATGACAGTAATTCAATTCAATTCGTTTATTGCACTCATGTTACAGCAAAAGTACTTAAATAGATAATTCTCAATTCTCTATTGCGTTCTACAATGGTACTCTTAGTTAATGGTTAGTGCAATTACATTGTAGATCCTGATGGACACAGCAATATGGCGTAGGAGAGAGGGTTATGTAATGACAGTTCCCCTCCCGAAAAAAAAATAATAAAAAAGAAATACACTTCACGCCTTTAATCCCAAAGAGGGGTAGGCAGAGGCACTTGTTAAAGCAAATATGTCAGAATAACGTCAAAGAAACTTCCCCATTGTTAAAATTAGCCCCTACTGCGTCTAGTATACCACTAACTTATTATAATATAAATCTAACACATATATATAGGCTGCTTAACATCAGGCAGGATGGTGCTCAAACGCTTGTTCATAGCGATAAAAAAAATATCCACAAAATTTCGTAATTGACAACTTTGCATTTCGAATGGTAAATGATATTTTTATTGAAAATTGAAGAAAATATAAAATTATTTGACCCGTATTTTTTTATTCAACATAAAAATTATGTTTTCATTCATGATTTTAACTTTAAATATTGTTTTTTTTCGAAAGAGCGTAAGCGCCATATGACGTCACTATTATGGATACACAGATCAAACATAGATAGAAAAGAGAACTATAGCTGTCAATGTCAATTTTCAAGTTGTAGTCTGTGCAGATCGTTGTTTTGTTTACTTTTGCTGTTAGAAAGGTGTGTTTATTTTTTTGCTAGCCACGTCGAGTCAGAGTAATATTACTCCTAACATTTCTTTTTCTCTCGTTCAGGTTGATGCATTTTTATCGATAGTAGCGAAATAGTGGGGTTTTAGGTTTATTCCAAGAAGAAAATAAAACTACCGAAATAATTGCTATTATTGTTTGTTTTGAAACTGACGATTCTGTTGTCACTAATATTGTCAATTATATTGATTTGTAAAAAAATAAGGATAGGCTTGAATTCCACCTATTTCGCACAAAGTAATGACGTCATCACAGATATTTCACATTTTACGTATTATCTCCGAATTTACGCATCTAAAAAATATAATATTTTTTGTATAGCATCCTGAAACGAAAATACAGAAACGGTATTTTTATTTATACTGCTTATTAGTTATGCAAAGTTATCAATTTCACACATCCATACATATGTACGGTTACGAAATAAGAACATTTACTCTTTTCTCGTCACCAGTTCACTCCCGGTTTATTTTTAGCCATCAAGAGGTAATGTTACCTGAGTTCATGTACGAGATGAGCGGTGATCCTGGAGCCGGAAGCGCCCAGCGGGTGGCCGACGGCGGTGGCGCCGCCGCTCACGTTCAGCTTGCTGACGTCTAGCTTCAGCGCCTTGGCGCACGCCAGCGTCTGAGCTACGAAGGCCTCGTTGATCTGTGCAACAGATATGACATAAGTACTTATTGTAGTGTGCAGCGCTCCTTCCTCATATACACACATCAAAAGTGTCTACGGATCAAGAACATTTTTAGCTCTAAACAAAAATCTAATTTATTTAAATCAAATCTAATCTTCTGGATTGGTCTCCTACCTAATTGCCCATGCATGTATCAATGACTTATCACCACATTTTTAATAAATTATGAATGAATTCAGTTTTTGTAAAATATATTCTTGATTACAATCATCTAAAATGTACTTGATCCCTAGACACTTTTGATGTGTGTATATACTTTGTGTCTGCACATCTTTAGGACTAATAAACCATTGCTCCCGACATCACATGGTGACCCTGCCACTGGGCCAGCCTCTAGGCGGCGCCTGCTGGCGGGCTGTGCTCGATATAAAAAAAAGTGTCAAGACTATGTACAGAGGTCGCCCCATTTCTCTTCCAACTGGAAAACAGAAACCACCAAACTCAACTAGACTTGCAATCTAAAAAACGCGATAAAAACATGGCATAGTTAGACATAATATTATACCATTTTTCATGGCTTAACAGCCCAGAAACATGATGATGTTTTCATACAATGAAGTATTGACATACATTTCAGCTAAAATTTCGCAGTTTTTGTAGAACTATCAATTCTTTTCAAATTGTAGTTTAGTTCATTAGAAAAAAGCGCTAATGCAGAAATGTAATAAACCGCCAGGGCTCTTCAGCCGTGAAAAAGGGTATAATATACTTTGTGTCCATTACTTCGTAGGGCATTGTTGGATCCACACTACGAAAGTGAAAGTTAAAAAAATATACTGAGTGTAAAAAGACCCCGACAAAATGTCGAAAAGAAGCGAAAAGCGGCAGAAAATCGTCTGTCAAGACGAAAACATGTTTTTTTCATTGGGCGCCATGGCCATAGTAAAAGTTGTTCATATTGACGAGCCCAACGTTTCTAAGACTATTGCCCGATCCTTTTATATAAATAAATATATTCTGGGACATTTTTTTACACACCTGACCCCAAACTAGGATACCCCATAGGTGCCAGAGACTGATACACTTACAGTATAGTTTGGCATATTGCATTAAACCAATAAACTACATATCACACTATAACTCAATATTGTTCACCGGGTATATAGGCGCGAATATAACCAAAGACAAGCTCGAGCTTACCTTTGTTATTTTACTCGACGTTATACCCGGTGAACAATATTGAGTTATAATGTCTGTGCGCGTTTCATTAAAAAATACATATCACACTGACCTCAACCAAATCCACGTCTTCAAGCTTGAGTCCAGTGGCCTTGAGAAGGCTCTCAATGGCCGGCACCGGTCCCACGCCCATGATGCTGGGGTCGACGCCCACCACGGACCAGCCGGCGAGGCGAGCCAGGGGCTTCAGGTTCTTGGCTGCTTCCTCGTTGGCCAGGACCAATGCGCCTGCGCCGTCACAGATGCCCTGAGGATGATGTCGTGATTAGTTGGTTGGAGATACAGTGGGACCTTTGGAGAACAGTACTAGCCGTCCGTCCTTACGATTTAGTAATGATACTCCAATTTTATGTGGTTTGACATCTTCCTTAAAAAAAAAGATTTATTAAAATCCATAGTTTAATTTGGGTGTTACGGCGCGAAAATAACCAAATACAAGCATTCGCATGCATTCGCGCCGTAACATCAGGTTTAAACTATTAATATAATGTCAGTGGGCGTTTCTTTAAAAAATGATTCATTAAAATAGTTTACCTGTAAGGTATACAGGTCGTACTAAATTTATGGGTCATGTAGGGGAAGTACATTAAATATCGCAGATAGTGATTTTTGCTCAAAAAAGATTTAATGTTTTTTTTTAAATTAGTAATTCTGCAGTGGAAATAGAACCGAACAGCGTGAAATTAATAATTTTATTAAAATTAAAATATGATGATTTTTTTTTACGTTTCTGTCGGTTCGACTTCGAGACGAAGCAAGTATTTTTTTGAAGATCTATGAATGCACAATGTCTCATAAGTTTGGGATGCCCTGTATAAACGAAGAAGTTAAAAACGCCGGGCATGTTACATATTTTATACCTTTTGATATTAGCAACTAGTTATTTCATCATCATCAGCAGCCCATACTAGTTATTTAAGAGATAAATTTAACATTACGTTCTTTGAATAATTTAGTAATTATCTCCTTCACCTTGAATACTTTGCTTATAAATTAGCCAAGTAAATTATCCAGTGCTTTAGTTACCTTGACAGTTGACGATACACATGGATATTTTTTTTTTTTTTTTTTTTTCATTTATTTATTTCAAGAACTTAATCTATCATTACAGCATAGCTAATGCGATAGGTAAGTTATACACTTATAATAATCAAAATTAAGTAATAACATATTAACTAACAAACAAATAAATCACACATCACAGTTACAAGAGTTAATAAAATATAAAATAAAAAACAAATAAATCGCAATCACAAGTGTTAATAACATATAAAATAAAAAACAAATAAGAAAATAGTTAAATATCACGGTTTTAAGATAGGCACTGCATAAGTTATAACTCTAGTAGCAACATCTGCGAACTGTCTATCAGAGCAAGTAAATATATCCAGATGGACCGCAATGGTATTGATATACCTGATACTGCGTGTGAGAGATGCCTGTGTGAGCAGATTGGTTCGTCCGCGCGGCACAGCCAGCAGTTGTGGCTGTCTGCGTCTGCGTGTGTACTCATTTGGAACCGATAGATTTATTTCCACTAGGACATCCTCAAGCCATATTTTTCCTACAATTATTTTACGTATATACGTCGCCAGAGCCACCTCTCTTCTCACTCGCAATTCCGAATACCCCACCATTCCCAGAACAAACAAGGTAGGATACATAAGTGGAAAAAAAGGGTAAATTCCGTACAACTTCTTATATAAATACCTCAAAAATTTATTTTGTATTTTTTCCATCATGGTGATGTATTTAGCCTCGTGGGGGGCCCAGACCAGGGCGTTGCTCTCTAATACACTCCTCACCAAGGCGTTGTAAAGTGCACGTATTGCCTGAATGTTAGTGAATGATTTTACTTTACGTAACACAAAACCCAGGTTTCTAAACGCTTTTTTACATACCTTTACAATATGGTCCCTAAAAGTTAATTGAGAATTGAAATGAACGCCCAGGTCCCTAATTTCAGTCACTCGTGTCATTAGAATTCCATTTACTGTGTAGTTGTGGAGGATAGGATTATGAGCTCGAGTGAAGCTCAGAACCTGACACTTAGCAGTATTAAATTCTAGCTTGTTTGTTCTAGCCCAATCCACCACGTTATTTATATCCACTTGTAGATTATCCGCATCTCCTTGCGTCTGGACTCTAGCTATTAATTTCAAATCGTCCGCATACAGTAAACATTTAGCATGTTTAACGACTCGGGGAAGATCATTGATCAGTATCAGGAACTCAAGGGGTCCAGGGGTATAGTGTTACAAGAGTTATGCGTGACCTCGGTCATAGATAAAAAGAAATTAAACGCGTTATTTGATAACTTCTTTCGTTTTTTCGTCTATTAAAAATGTATTACTATCCAGAAACTCTGTAAATTACGTTTGCGACTTTTTTTTTGTAAAATTCTGGGATTTCATGTTCGTATACGTCGACGATTACTTTTGTTTTAAAGTCATAAATGACGTTCATCAAGCTTTGTGTTATGCTACTGCTCGGCGTTTCTCTGAAGGATCGAATCAGAAATGAAATGATCCGACAGAGAACCAAAGTCATCGACATAGAAAGACATCGTTTTAGCAAGCTGAAAAGTGGCTAGATTGGGCCGGCCCATATTGCCGAGAAACACGACAATGACCGTTGCCGCGCAAAGACGAGTGTCTCACTTGAGTGGAGACCGCGTCTCGGCAAACGGATGGTAGGACGCCCTCAGGCAAGGTGGACTGATGATATACGCAAGATGGCTGGCAGTAGCTGGATGCGAGAAGCCGAAAACAGATCACAGTGGCGTGCAATTGGAGAGGCCTATGTCCAGCAGTGGACAAGTATGGGCTGATGATGATGATGACTGCATATCTGTATGTTATAGCACTTATAATGATGAAATAAAGAAATTTGACTGACTTTGTATAATTTTTCCTTTTGGCGGGCACTAAGAAATACTCACAGAAGCAGAGCCGGCGGTAACAAGACCGTCCTTCTTGAAGATCGAGGGCAGTTTCTTCAGAACCTCGATGGTGGTCTGCGGGCGCGGGTGCTCGTCCACCGACACCTGGACCTCCTTGCGCTTCACTGTCAGCGTCACCGGCTCGATCTCGGCCTTGAACACGCCGGAGTCGTTGGCTGAAAGATTCCATAAATAATTTAAAACAAAAAACAAAAAGCAAACCGTTTGGTTCGCGTAAATGGTAAATCCACCTGGTATGCATGACGTTTTGCCGTTCTCCTGGTTGTCCTATTGTAAAAACGCGATGGGGTATTAGGTTATGCAACTCCGTAGCACACTCTACGAGTTTTGGTGAATAAAGTAAATTATTGTTATATTAGCCGTGTGGTGACGGCGAATAGAAAACAAGTGTCACCACCCCAGCCCAACTTTTCCCGTCATGGGGGTCGTAAGAGGCGACCGAGGGAACTCTCCAGTGAACGGGCAGCAGCGCTCTCTGTTAGTTAAACCACAACACCACTGCGATCGCCAACCCGCCTGCCAAGTGCGATTACTGGCATTTCACCCCAAATGACGGATCTCATTGGGGGAGGACCTTGTCCAGCAGTGGACGTTATGTGGCTGATGATGATGATTGTTATATTCCGACTCACCAGCTTTCCACCTCTGTTGCGACTGCAAAGCGAAGGCGTCAACCTCGTCCCTCGTGATCCCGAACTGAGCGCCGAGCTTCTCAGCCGTCTGGCCCATGCTCAGTTTGCAGTATGTGTCCGTCAAACTGGCCCACAGGGTGTCTTCGAACGCATAGTTGAGGCCCAGTACGGTTCCAAAACGCACGTTCCTGACTACGAAGGGAGCTTGAGACATGTTCTCTACACCGCCGGCTAGGGAGATCTTTGCTGCGCCGGTTAGGATGTCCTAGAAGGAAACGTTGTTTAGGTAGGTATATTGAACAAAGGGAGACGGCGTCTCGGCAAACGGAGTGTAGGACGCCCTCGGGCAAGGTGGACTGGTTATATGAGCAAGACAGCTGTCTGAAGCTGGATGCGAGAAGCCGAAGACAGATCACAGTGGCGTGCAATTGGAGACGGTGTGTCCAGCAGTGGATAAATATGATGATGATTATTGAACAATCAGGCTGGGGCTCCACCAAAGCGGAGAAGAGAAGCGATTTCATACAAATAAACACAGCTCATGGGTTGAGCGGGTTAAAACTGTATGAAATATGAGCACATCTCCTCTCCTTTCCGCTTCGGTGGAGACCCGGTCTCATGGATGACGTCATTTATTCGGTCTTCGTCTTCCTCTATTTTATTTATTGCCGTAGTATTTAAGTACCTAGCATAAGTACCCACCGGATACTAAATACATATACATACATTTTGTAAAACCAAACATTGTGAAATACAAATAAAATTAAATTAAAAAAATTAAATTGATCTCTAGAGAGTTTGATTGATTGATGAGTGAAATTAACTGACAATTGATAACTTTGCATAACTAATAAGCAGTATAAATAAAAAAACCGTTTCTGTATTTTCGTTTCAGTATGCTGTACAAAAAATATTATATTTTTTAGATGCGTAAATTCGGAGATAATACGTAAAATGATGAAATATCTGTGATGACGTCATTACTTTGTGCGAAATAGGTGGGATTCAAGCCTATCC
>SJJU01006136.1:0-18355 GCA_012932125.1 Conopomorpha cramerella | reverse complement strand
CAGTGGCGTGCACACCATATAGGCAAAAAGACACTGCTTACCTTAGTATTTTGGTTACCCGACCTAATAATAGAGTTATTGCTAGATCTTTTTTTGTTGTACTCACGACATAGGCTAACGAAGGTCCTGTGTTTTGTGGGGGAGTAGATATGTAGGTACCTATATTTTGTAAAGACAAGTTACCTATACATAGGTGTCAATCCTTGGGGATTACTACCTACCTTGTCGTAAAAGTCAGTGCACGCCACTGGGCTACTAGTGGACTCGAGCATACCAGGGTGGCCTGTGGCCAGCAGTGGATGTCACGAAATATAAACTATCCTATCTCTCAAATTGGACGAAATTACATATAAATGCCAACTTTTGTGAATATCGGTAGCCTTGGTGAAAAGTTCATTGGGAACAAACATCATGACACTGGATTTATATATATTAAAATAGTGTGCAATAAAGATTCATTAATTTATTCATAACAAAACTTCCTTTGAACAATAATAATGTTTCTACAAAATAGACAAACATTTTTGCCTCCAGAGATGAGATTATGTACGAAGAATCTGAGAGATCTTCGCATTGTCGCCATAGTAAAAGTTGTTCATATCGACGAGCCCAACAACGTTTCTAAGACCATTGCTCGGGGTTCATTTACACGCAGTAAACTGACATAAATATTTTAAATACATACACAGATAAATAAAACCCCAGACAAACCGCGTCCCCATAGCCCGTCGCTATGACCGTGAATATTTACCCTCGTCAACAAAAAAAATAGAGACACCTAATTTATAATTCCAGGGGTCACAATGAAGGTCCAAACATCAGCGCTACTGAAGCAGGCCACGGGGGATATGCTGCTGAAGATGAAGGAGGAGCTCCGGGAAGAGATCAACAACAACCACAAAGAGCTGGACATGCTCAAAGAGTGGTTGAGGAAGCAGCCGCATTTACCTGATGAGTGGGGTATGTAGAATAGTTAAAGTATTCTAAATCGGGGTAGGTAGATGCGTATCAGATGGTCTTGAACCCCAAAACCCCATAGTCAGAGATCGGATTTCAAATTCAGGAATCCGAACACTAGTCTACAGACTCTCTTCAGATAGCCCTTTAGAAACTTCTCGTCATCATCATCATCAGCCACATAACGTCCACTGCTGAACGAGGGCCTCCCCCAATGAGATCCGTCATTTGGGGTGAAATGCCAGTAATCGCCACGCTTGGCAGGCGGGTTGGCGATCGCAGTGGTGTTGTGGTTAACTCACAGAGAGCGCTGCTGCCCGTCCTCTGGAGAGCTCCCTCGGTCGCCTCTTATGACCCCCATGACGGGAAAAGTTGGGCTGGGGTGGTGACACATGTATTATATTCGCCGTCACCACACGGCTTGAAACTTCTCGTGATGTAGGTATAATCATAACGCGTGTAAAACGTGACAGGGGTGAGCCCCTCCCCCTCATCGAGATTCATAAAACTTCCGGTATGTATAAAAGCATGAGTGTTGTTATTAAAAGTTTAAAACGAGTATTAAATGGCGAAAATTAACCAAAGATTAAGAGAAGAAAGAAGCATTCAGCTTACTACTTGTTTGCCCGACGTTTCGACACAGTTACTAAATTAATTTAGTCAATTTTCGCGCTATAATACCCGTTTTAAACTTTTAATATCATGTCAGTGCGCGTTTCCTTAAAAAAATATAAGTGTTGTTGTTATTACAGATGACCTACCACTGCTGAACTTCCTCCGCGGCTGCAGCTTCTCCCAGGAGAAGGCCAAGAAGAAGTTAGACATGTACTTCACTATGAGAGGCGCCTGTCCCGAACTCTTCACCAACCGAGACCCAACCAGGGTCAGGGATGTTGTGCGTACTAAAATGTAAGAAGGTTATTTACGGCTGATCGGGTATGCAAATATAATACATTAGCTATATTTCTACAGCAGCGTCTGTGGTCCAGTTGGTCGGATTCTTGACTTGTAACCGGGAGGTCCGGCTACTGGACGTGTACCAATGGGACTCTTTTTCAGAGCCCATGTACGCAACGCAACGCTCGTACGGTGAAGGACAACATCGTGATGAAACCCGCACACCACAAGGTGTGTGGACCCTATAACAGCGATGGGCTCATCCCCTGTCACGTTGGGTTAAATACGCTTGGTGAACCGTGGCATTTGCTTAGCAAGTGCCTCTGCCTACCCCGCTTTGGGATTAAAAGGCGTAAAGTGTATTCATTATTTTATTTTTTTTAATTTCTATAATATCGTAGGAGCCAAATATGGGATTTGGAGATTTAGGTTTATTTAGGCTTTGAGCTAGCAACTTGTAACTGAAGGCCCAAATTGACAATCTTTATATATAAAAATGAATTGATGTTCGTTAGTCTCGCTAAAACTCGAGAACGGCTGGACCGATTTGCCTAATTTTCGTCTTGAATCACACGTGGACGTCCTGGGAAGGTTTAAAAGGTGTATTTGTTCCAATACTATGGCAAAACAAATGTTTGCCGAGACAGCTAGTATTATACTAAATGTGCTGAGTGTAAACCGAAGGGTCCTTGTGATTCTAGGGTTCTATTCACTCCCTTTTATGAGAGTACTATCATGAAATTCAAGTAAAGGTGTTTATTAGAAACTACCTTCCGCCCGCGGCTTCGCCCGCGTGCACTTCGGTTATATTGCGGTATAAAGGAATATTTTCCCTCGGTAATATAATTTTTTTCTGGGATAAAAAGTACCCTATTATTTAAACCGGACTTCTAACTACTTATACACCTGGAAAATTTCAAAGCAATCTGTTTCAGTAGTTACGACGTGAAAGCGGAACAAACAAACTCACTTTCCCATTTATAATATTAAAAGTAAGATTACGTATAATGTCTCAATGAATCTAATTAATTACAGACAAGCCACACCTTTCCCAGACTTGACTCCCAATGCCAGAAGGATAAATGTTTGCAGAGGTGAGTATAATTTGCGTACGTTATAAAAACAGTGTATCGTGGTTTGAATATCACAATTCTAAACGCCTTTTCCTCTTTCACACAAGAGGATGTATTTTAATGAAATTTTATACATATGAATAGAGCATCTGTGGCCCAGTTGGTCGGATACTTGACTTGTAACCGGGAGGTCCCGGGTTCGAGTCCGGCTACTGGACGTGTACCAATGGGACTCTTTTTCAGAGCCTATTGTACGCAACGCAACGCTCGTACGGTGAAGGACAACATCGTGATGAAACCCGCACACCGCAAGGTGTGTGAATCCTATAACGGCGATGGGCTCACCCCCTGCCACGTTGGGTTAAATACGCTTGGTGAACCGTGGGTATTTGCTTTAGCAAGTGCCTCTAGGGCAGAGGCCTGCCCCGCTTTGGGATTAAAGGCGTGAAGTGTTTTATATATGAATGTATTGTAAAAAATGTATTCATAAAATATTAGAACGTAGACTAACTAGTTATCGTAAATCAAATTAGACCAGTTCAATCGTTATATGATTTATCAACTATTGAAACCTTCACTAACAGTGCACTAACGCTGTTCGCTGTTACCGTTATTAATCATCATCATCATCAGCCCATACTTGTCCACTGCTGGACATAGGCTTCTCCAATTTCACGCCACTATGATCTGTTTTCGGCTTCTCGCATCCAGCTTCTGCCAGCCATCTTGCGTATATCATCAGTCCTTTTACCTTTACCTCCAATTTTTAGAACGTTATTAATACCTCGGATAAATTTTAATAAATTGTAAGCCTAAGCTTTATGCCGTAAGTCTCACGGGATTTCGGAGAATTATACAAAGATGCTTCGATGGTTTGATCATTTACAAAGAACGTACCAAAATAAAATGAAAAAACATCATTACTTCCATCCAGGTTTAACATCCAGCATAGAAACACACGAGATGGCAGACGGTTTCAAGTTCTGCTTGATGGTTGGGGACATCCGTCTGATGGAGGAGATAGAGGGGGTAGCTGGGGACATCCTTGTTCTGGACGCTGCACTGCTGGCACCGCAGATCATCACCAAACTTGCTCCAAGCACTATTAAGAAGTTCTTGATTTGTGTTCAGGTGAGTACCTATTTATTTGGTACGAAGATAGTAGGGGAATATAAACATGGAGAGGATGAATGCAAGACGTTAATTGAAAGACATTTTGAGATGCACACGGGTGATGTTAGGGACCAAATGAGTAGAGGCCGTCTTTTTTATCGCTATGAAGAAGCGTTTGACCACCATCCTGCCTGATGTTAGCAGCGATGTGGTCAACGATGTCCAGCAGTGGACAAGTATGAGCTGATGATGATGGTCTACGATGGAGCACACTTGTTCATTAGGTACCTATTCACCCGCGATTTGAAGACCTTCACGCTGTACTGCGCAGGAAACACAGTCTCCGAAAGCCATTGCATCCTGATCTAGTCAGCCATGTCCTAAAACAGAACGGGGATTGGTGAAAGGGATAATTATGTCAGGGTCGTGTTAAATTAGATAATTATCTGTTTGAAGTCTTTGCCTACCCTTCTCAGAGACAGGCGTGAGATGTAAAGGTAGGTAAAAATATGCTCAGTAATCTTAGGAAAGTATAGGTATAGCACTAAATGAATTGAACAAATTTTGATCTGTAAATATTTCTTTATCTTTTAAAAAAATACCGGCAAATTATTTTTAATGTTATTATAGATTAAGCTTTTTCTGGCCGCAAAAGTACGAATATGCGTATGTAATGTAGGTACGTCATAAAGTCTGATTTACCGAAATAACACTTATTTTTTATGAAAACTTTTTTCTGTCTAAAATTAGGCTAAATCCCATCTGAAACCAAAGTATCTTTCCGACACTACGATACATCAAGGTCATTAATGAAATTGTGATGAAACATAATAACTATTAACTATATTTTGTACAATTTCCAGGAAGCGTACCCAGTCAAACTAAAGGAGATCCATGTAATCAACACGTCCATATTGGTGGAGCGTATCATGGTCCTCATAAAGCCGTTCCTGAAGGATAAGATAAAAAAGAGGGTAATTTTTTTTTGTAATGTTGTGTTACTCTGGATAGGACAATAAACAAAAAGCTTAAATATTAGATATTGCGTCAGTTGTCAAAGGATTGTGTTTTTAATCATAGAGAACCATATGCTACGCAACGCGCATACTTATGGTGAAGGAAAACATTGTGATGAAACCGACGTTCTGGTCATGGTGTGTGAACCTCGTAACGTCGTTAGGACCATTCCCTATAACGTTGTTGAATTTAACACGCTTGGTGAACTTCTAATCATATTTTGCTTAACAAGTATTTCTGCCAACACTTTGTATGCGTGAAGTGTATTTATTAACCGACCTCCGACCGGAGGAGGTACTCAATTTGTATTTTTTTTTACCTATGTTACCTCAGAACTTACCGTAACTTAACCGTGGGTATTTGCTTTAGCAAGTGCCTCTGCCTACCCCTCTTTGGGATTAAAGGCGTGTAGTGTATTTATTTTATTTTTTTTAACTCAGAACTTTCGCCTGGGTGAACCGATTTGGAATGCTTTTTTTTATTTGAAAGCTGGTGCTTCTCGTTTGGTCCCATATGAATTTGGTTCAGTTCCGACAATGGCATATATGAGAAAACCACATATACATATGGCAAATGTTTGTGGTTGAAGTCGGTTCTTTTTTCTTTAAATTATTTTCCTATACGAGCTGTAACTCCTTTGAGGTTTCCAAGTACACTTGGTTCCCTGTGGGGATGCCTGTGTCCGGAGAGGACGTCATTACGAGAGATCCAAGACACAAGGTTTTAGCTTGGAACTAGGCAAGTCTATTCTATCTAGTCTATTTTTTGTGCCATTGTGATTCCTGGCTCTTACAAGAGTCACTAGTCACAATGGTGGGAAAGGGAGTGGAATAAACCAGGGACAGGCTGCGCATTAACGAGCGAGAACCCATGACCAATTTTCGCGGATTCTTGCTTGTGGACCGAATATTATGATTCTATTTTTGTTGGGAAGGAGATATACCATGATAAGGAAATCATGATTCGGTAATACCTAACATCGCTTATCGTTCGTCGCCTAACGGTGTAAAATTAGGCGTAAGTTAAGCCGAATCATATTTTTTATCTCTTTCCAGATATTCGTCCACAGAGATGTACAAGGCCTGTACAAACACGTCCCACAGGAGTTGCTTCCTACAGAGTACGGAGGAAATGCTGGCAGCATGGACGATATGACCGGTATGGTATTCAAACTGTCGTTTTGTATGTTTTTATCATACACATTAGGTAGAAGCTAGGGTTCTAGGTGTATTAAATATACAAACATTCTTCACGTCCATTTCCTCTCCGGGAAATATTGTGTGCCTCTGGATGTTTTATCTATCTGTACTTAGGGTTTTTTCAAATATTCTACCTAATGGCATAATGTATTATTTATGTTTTTCTGATATATTAGTTTTTCGGGCGGAGTAGAACGTAATTTCTGTCAAGCTTTATTGGAAAGTATGAGAATGACAAGTGGAAATCTGTGAGAAAAACGTCAAGAAAAATTTAGATATAAAGTTTCTGGCACCCGTAAAAATCTAGTTTTACGGTTTAAACTGACCGTGTGTTAAATCTGACATGTACTTATTTATTTTTGATATTTTATAAAAACGTTAAACCCTGCTTCATCGTTCACCACGATTAATCGTCTTAATAAAACTCCTATAATTTGTTTTTCAGCGAAATGGCTCGACAAACTGGTGGAGTACAAAGACTGGTTCAAAGTCCAGGAATCAGTGCAAGCTGACGAGAGTCGTCGTCCAGGAAAACCTACCAACTACGACGAGCTCTTCGGCATAGAAGGTTCCTTCAAGCAACTAGAGATTGATTAAAAAAAGTAGAGCATTCGTATTTTTTTTTGTCTGAGTTACCAAATTAAGTAAAGTCTGCATTATGGCGTTCCAATAAAAGATACGGTTAATTATCATATGTTCTGTCATAAATGTAAAATATGACATTCATAAGACAGTAATAGGGATGAAAATGTATCAAAGTAATTTTCGGCCAATTATCTATGCTGTCCCAGGTTGTTTAGCATAGAATGTCGTCGGTGGGTAATTTTGAAGCTACTTTGTATTCTTTTCCCGATCGACCGTGACGAGACTGTCGAATATTATGTAGAAGGGGAGTCAAAAGAACATATATCGCTAATAGGTGTACATAGTAGTTTTTATGTGAAGGAATGTATGTCCTAATTGCGCGAACTCCCCGTCTGCCGTCAATCATAAACGCTGCTTGTCTTGCAGACAAGAACAAAGTAAGGTCAGAAGCATTTTATGAACTTCGACACAGTTGTCGACGTTAATAAAAGTTCTATGGCCTTAACTCTTTCCCGGACAGAGAACGGCTATAGCCGTATAGAAAACATGCATTTAAGTAAGTATATTTCGTTGAATTCCATAACACAAGTGATTTAGCTACTTAACATGGGACAAAGTTTGTGTTGTTGTGAAATATTGTGTTTAAAAAATTAAAAAATCGTTAGCGGACAGTAAAATAGACACAATAGATTGTTTATTGTTATGACGCCTATAGCCTTTTACTGTCCGGGAAAGAGTTAAACTTCGTATCAACGTAAATGTTAAGATCTTCCATCGGACGGCCTATTAAGTGTTAATATTCATCGTATGTCATCTGGAGATCAGTGTAATGGATAAAATATTTTACAGATATCCATCATGGTGAATTTTCTTTGACGTTTTTCTAACAGATTTTGGGGCTGAGAACTGTCATTACTGTCATACATTCCTAACAAAGTTTGACAGTGGTAACAGTTCTCCGGGACTTTGTGACGGGAAGCGAAAAGATGCAAATGGCGTTCTTTATTTCTCATTTTCAAAATTAATTTTTCGCTGCAATTATTGTGTTAATGTGGTGGAGTTAGTGTAATAATGTGCTGGTGATGAAAAATAATGTAGTAAGAGTGTGAAGTAAAGGAGAGGACTCCTATTTGATCAATTTGTTATTCCCGTATAGAGTTCCACGCAGCATTGAAATGTGATGGTCCACCCTCACATTTTAATGTGTTTTTGACACGACTTTGACTATTGACTATACTATAACTCGAACACGAAGAGAACTACATTGTTTGTGGCAGAATTGTCGGCTTTAAAGCTGAACATAAGAGACCAAGAAAGGAAAAAAAACAGTTCTCCGCCCGAAAATCTGTCAGAAAAGCGTCAAAGAAAATTCCCTATTGGCGTGGTTTTTGCATACCATTTTTTTTATGAACTACACGTAGAGTGGTTTTTATAGCAGATAATTTCCAGAAAACTTGGCAATGTGTGCGTCAGTGCCACTGCAACGCACTGCCTTAGGCTACATTTATAGATAGGGAGTAGGTATGAATTAAGATAGAGAATTATGATTATGATTAGGTAAGGCTTGTGAACCATGTAGGGTAGGTAAGCACCTAAGTAGTAAGTACTTGGAAATAAAATTGACGAATAAATAAATATGTGATAGCTATTTAGTTACCTAATTTCACCAGAGTTAATCTTAATTGTGTTTTATTTCATAATCCATAGAAACAATGGATAGACATTTTTTAAGGAAACGCGCACTGACATGATATTAAATGTTTAAAACTGGTATTATGTAAACATTAAAATTAAATCGCGCGCGGAAAAAAGATCAACTTGTACAGCTGATGTTGTAACGTGTCGAAACAGTGACTTTTTGAGGGTAGTTCCGGATTCAGCAGCCAACCAGTGAACGACGCCGCCCCGCCGTACTCCAGTCAGCTCGCGACCACGACACATGTAACTGTGTCGAAACGTCGGGCAAACAACGAAGGTAAGCTTAATGCTTATCTTTGGTTAATCTTCGCGCTATAATACCCGTTTTAAACATTTAATAATAATATAATGGATAGAGTGGGGATGAAAACTCATGGAATAGTGGCGCTAGTGTCGCTTTAGCCAATAAAGTACGATTTTTTTAAATCGGGGACAAGCCTACGGTACTCACGTAGCTGCTTCTCTGGAGACATTGGCGTCTACTTGCCTGCCTCTAAGTTACATTATTCCATGCTCATCTTACGGGGATATCTTCTTATAAAAAATAAATGCCACTTTTCGTTGTCATTCCATAACTCCGGAACGGGTGGACCGATTTCGCTAATTCTTCCTTTGTTGTGCTTATTAATGACAGCAGAAGGTTCTTATAAAAGAAAAAAATTACATCCACTGCTGGGCACAGGCCACCCTGGAGGTTATACTAATTTTAAAATAATAAAATAAATACACTTTACGCCTTTAATCCCAAAGAGGGGTAGGCAGAGGCACTTGCTAAAGCAAGTACCCACGGTTCACCAAGCGTATTTAATAGTTAAGACAGGACATCATCTGTCGTGTCCACAAGTAGGTAATAATTTAATTTTGTTCCTAATGAATTCTTCACCAAGGCTACCGATATTCACAAAAGTTGGCATTTACTTATATGTACTTTCGTCCAATTTGATACAAAAACAACTAGAATGACGTTTAGAACAAAACGAGACAGCGATATGGATGACATGAAAAAGTAAGTAACACGAATAAAAAAGTAAGATAGAAGATATTTTCTGTCCCTTACTGCGTAGCAGAGTAATCCTGGAATCAAACCAAGTCACCTGGGCAGAGCCTAGAGCAATATAATAATACACTTTCGCCGCTGTTCAAAACCGGTCGGTTGATAAAATAAAAATCTGTCAATGGTTAGAAGAATGGGCAATCCAATACGCAGAACAAAAAAAACAACTTCTAGACTAAACTCGCAATCCAAAACTAACGTTTAAAATGAAACGAGACAACAATATGAAAAACATTGAAGAAGAACAGAGAAGTGATAGATTACAAGAAAATATTTTCTGTCCCTTATTGTGTAGCAGGGTAGCAGGATATCTGGATCCAAACTGACAAATTAGTAGTAAAAGTGGCAGTTTGAATCCAGAAGTAGGTGAAATGTCATACATTTTGTTTGAAAAGGACAGTTTGAGGGTACTGCGTACGTAGCCCTAAAGTTTAGTTGTGTTTGGTCTGAGGATTTGTCACTCCTTGTCTACAATTATATTCAGCATAAAAACTTACGCTGTCAAACATCACGTCAATGTTTCTGTCAAACCGACCAGTCGATCGAAATTTCTGTGCACAAACAGGGTGTTTTTCGGGTGTATAATTGAATTAAATTATATTTTCTGTGCGATTAGAATGAGTTAAAACTGTGAACGATGTTTTTCCAAGACGATGACGACTTTTTCAAGTCGACTGTGCAACATTTGGCCCGTTCATTGGCTTATTTGAACCCGACACCATGGGAAAAGGTGAGTCAAGTTTTCACGATAAATATTTAGCAATACAAGTCATCAAGGACTGTTTGTTTTTTTTTACTTGAGTGGCGGCTGGCGAGACTTGATGTTCATTTTCCTTTGATCTATGTAAACAGAAGAATGTAAAGTGCTTTACAAAGCATTTATTTACAAGTAAATCTGTTGTTACCTAATTATTGTGATGTAAAAGAGTTTTATTGCAAGTTATTGCAGCTGGTTATGTGTAATACTTTCCACTTTAAATTAGGTTCGTAATGGAACATTAATGTAAACATATTGTTCACAATTTGACATTAAATGTTACTGTAAGTCCCATTTGTTCTATAGGACATGATGTTATTAAATAACATTACTTTATTCCTTTTCTTACTCTAGGAAAAAATGGTACATACCCAAATATTATAGTCCTAAAATTATCCCTTAGTCCTATTATGTAGCTTAATTTGGTGTCTGGCTAGAACACGGGAAAGAATAAACTCATTTCAGCTACGAAATGGGTCTATGGCTACTAAATCTGGCTATGGACTAAGGAGTATAGATAGACCTTTGACCTCAAAGTACAGTTTATACTTCAACAGTAACAGCATAATATTATCTTAAAAATAACACTTATATCTTGGCATCTTGCAATGTTGAATTTGCCATTGTATGGATAAAATAAAAATACCAGCTGGACCACAGACGCTTTTTTTTTTCACTATGAACAAGCGTTTGACCACCATCCTGCCTGATGTTAAGCAGCGATGTGGTCTACAATGGAGCACACTTGTTCAGTAGGTACCTGTTCACCTGCGACTTGAAGACCTTCAAACTATACTGTGCAGGAAACACAGACTCCAGCAAGTCGTTCCACATCCTGGAGGTACGCACTGTGAAAGTGGACGCAAACCGTTTGATTTGCGTAAATGGCAAATCCACCTCGTATGGATGACATTTTGCCATTCTCCTGGTTGTCCTATTGTAAAAACACAATGGGGGTATTAAGTTATGCAGCTCTGTAGCACACTCTGAAATGCACCCAATAAAAGACAGATAGGCTCGCAACTTTGCGGCGATGCTCTAGGCTTTGTAGCCGAGAATCAAATAGCCTTTTTCCACTAAAACATGTGACATATAATAATATTATGTATGTATGTTTGTAATTCCCGGTTCTTCTGGCCAGTAAAATAAATAAATTTGAACCAGGGACATTTACTTTTGTTTTTTCAAATCATACTTGACTTTCATCAAGCATTGCGTTATGCTACTGTTTATCTGTATGTAATAGCACTTATCGCAAAACATCATCCATACCAGGTGGATTTACCATTTACACGAAACAAACGGTTTGCGTCTACTTTCATAGTGCGAACCGCTAATATGTGGAATGACTTGCCGGAGTCTGTGTTTCCTGCGCAGTACAGTCTGAAGGTTTCATGTCACTGGGGTGAATAGGTACCTAGTAAACATTGTGGAAAGCAATAAACGATTGAGTATTGAGTATTGAAACAAGTGTGCTCCATCGTAGACCACATCGCTGCTAACATCAGACAGGAAATACATTCAATATGCTTTGGTGAACCATGGGCATTTACTTTAGCAAGTGCCTCTGCCTGCCCCGCTTTGGGATTTAAAGGCGTGAAGTGTATTTATTTTATTTTTATTTTATCAGACAGGATGGTGGTCAAACGCTTGTTCTTAAAGATAAATACTTATGATAACGATGAAATAAAAAAAAATTGATTCATATAAACTTTTTCAGGTCAACACTCTGTTCATGCTGTGTCCTCAAGTCAGCGACTCCATAATCATAACGTCGGATAGCCAAGAGGCATGCATAGCACTCGGCATCTACTTCCTGCAGAGCGAGATGCAGCATGAGGACAAGCTGTTGCCGTACTTCTTGAAATTGTTGAAGTGTCTAGCAACAGCTCAGTTTGAAGAGGCGCAGTACATACCCAAAAATGCTGACAGTAAGTAATCTTAATTCTATTGTAATACTGACCTGCAACTTTGTTTTTTTTTTTCATGTTGTGTGTGGGGTTGACTGGTAGATAATACTATTGGTATTATGTCCGCCTATTGTATTTTGTTGCAATGAAGTATTAAATAAATAAACTCTTAGATAATATATCACAGACAAAACTTAAGTTAGAGATGAGATGTGATTCTTGAGAAAGATTTATAATGTACTTACTAGACGACCGACGTCCCGCGATTTCATCCGCGTAGTTTAGTAGTACCTGCTACCCAAAATTCAACCGTTTAACTTGAGCGGTTTATATTTTCCATACAAAAGTATTTTCTCGTTAATTCCCGTTCCCATGGGAATTTCTGGAATTCCTTTCTTAGTGCACCCCTACGGTACCTAAGCTACGTCCGTTCCAAATTTCAAGTGCCTGAGTTTAGCCTGTGCGTTGATATGACAGTCAGTCAGTCTGCTTTTTCTTTTATATATTTAGATTGTTACATACGTACCAGCCGTAACAGTATAATACATGCATATTATTGGCAAAATAACGTTTAAAATACATTTATAAATGTGTGAATTTCCAAGGCAAAGGTTAGTAAGACGGGATGTAATTTGATCATTATATGAGTAGTTGGATGAAATAATTTGACAAAAAATAATTGCTAAATGTTAGTAGTTTATTAGGTAGTATATTTGCACTAAACTAGACCATTGATTTATGAAAGTAATCAGCTAGTATTCGATCCTGCTTCATTTGCCGTTGCTCATTTTCGACCTGTAAAACATGAATAGATTAGAGCGCTTTCCAACAAAATATTTCTCATGACAAAAATACTTGCGGGAATCGAATCCACCACCCTTCGGAATAGAGCCATTAATACTGTCGGGCCAATGTAAAGTGACTAGTACCTTGCCCCTGCCCTTGCCCCCCGGCACCACCACCTGCACCAGCGTTTCCTCCAACACTCATGCCCATATCGAAACCTCCGCCCATTTGACCTGGAATCATTGGCAATATTGCAAAATGCACCACTTATAAAAAAGTTTTTCTTTAAACATAGTGAACAAGTTTTTGAGCACCTCCCTGCTTGATGTTAAGCAGCGAGACGGTCTACGATGGAGCACACTTGTTCATTAGGTACCTATTAACCCGTGACTTGGAGACCTGCAGACTGTACTGTGCAGGAAACACAGAATCCTGGCGGTTCGCACTATGGAAGTAGACAAAATACACCTTCTATGGACGTTTTGCTGTTTTCGTGGTTGTCCTATGGTAAAATCGCGATGGGGGTATTAGACTATGCAACTCCTTAGTACACTCTCCGAAATGCACCCGATAAAAGACACGTAGGCTCGCAACCTTGGGAAATTAAAAAAAATGTTCCATTCCACTTATAACTAGCTGTATCGCGCAGTGTTACGTTTTTTCCGTTCCCGTAGGAATGTCGGGATAAAATACAACCTGTATTATTGAGGGATAATGTAGCATTCTAACGGTGATAGAATTATCTAAATCCGTCCAGTTGTTTTTATTTTATTCCTTACAAACATCCCTACAAAATACAATTCCTTCCTCTTTTAATACTGGTATAGATACAGGTTAGGGATCAATTTAAATATAAATATTTCCAAAAATAACAATGGCATATTATGTATAAAAAGCGACCACGGTGTTCAATACAGAGTGTAAAAGAACCCCGAGCAATGGTCTTAGAAACGTTGTTCGACTCTTCAATATGAACAACTTTTACTATGACAGTGCGAGGAAAACGCAATTTTTTTTCATCTCCATACAAAATAGCTCAGACCAAACCCAATTAGACTTGCAAGCTGCGTACCACAGTCTGTCTCTTTCCAACCAAAATGTATGAAAAATGAAAATTATGTACTTCTGGATCTAAACTGTCACTTTTACTCCTAATTTGTCAGTTTGGATCCAGATTTACCCTGATACGCAGTAAGGGTCAGAAGATATTGTCCCTTACTCTTTCACTCCTGAATGTTTTTATATCGTTGTCTCGTTTTAGTCTAAACGTCAGTTTAGGATTGCAAGTCTAGTTGTTTTTGGTCTGAGCAAAATAGACAATTTTTGCCTCGGGAGATTACATTTTGTATGGGGATTGTGATTTTTTTTCATTTCCCTACACTGTCTTCATAGTAAAAGTTGTTCATATTGACGAGCACGTTTCTAAGACTTTTGCTCGGGGTCCTTTTACACGCAGTATAGGCATACCCTGACCATTAGCTCCTCCGCCGCCGCCACCTCCTCGCATCGGTCCTAGGAAAAAATAATCTGGTTATTTTTAGGTGGGTTTAGCCCGGTTGTCGGATACTTGGGCTTATAATCGGAATGGTATCACAATTTAACACAGGCAGTGGCGTGCACTGGCTTTTACGACAAGGTAGGCAGTAATCCCCAAGGATTGACACCTATGTATAGGTAACTTGTCATTACGAAATAAAGGTACCTACGTATCTACTCCCCCACAAAACACAGATCCTTCGTCAGCCTACATCGTGAGTACAACAAAAGAAGACCTTGCAACAACTCTATTATTAGGTCGGGAAGCTAAAGTACTAAGGTAGGCAGTGTCTTTTTGCCTATATGGTGTGCACGCCACTGGACACAGCCCCCCTAGCACAACGCTCCAAGAAATAAGTGACAAGACATATAACGCGCTGCGATTTCTTGAAACTAGCTGAGTCGCACAAAGCGTGACATAACAGACAATCAGAGCGCGTATTTGTTCTATGTCAAGTCTTTCTTGAGGCGCGTGCTACGCCTGCTGGCCTGGTATGCGAGGCGGACAGAAGAGCCAGCCCCGCGTGCTCTCTGTTAGATTTTTATAGTCTGCCTATAGGCGTATGGGATTTCAGCTGGTATTCACAGTCGTAAGCAAGCCGAAGTATCGAGTTATTAAACGTTATCACGTCATAAACTTTTGCAGTGAAAAACTTACCTCCTCCTTGTTGTAGACTCTGCAATCAAAACAAATAATTTAATCAATGTTCCGTCTGCGATTATAAGTTGCTTAAGTATGTACGTGAGTATGTATGTGCTCTTGTAGAAAATACAGTAGCATTCATTCACAATTTCACATACATACAATTCACGCCTGTCTTATAGACTACAAGTCTCCCTTTGTCGCGGTCCTGGCGGTCAATTTTACAAATTTGTGAAATAAAGACACATAAACAACAATTTTGTGATCCCAAACGGAGTGTAGGACGCCCCCAGACAAGGTGTACTGATGATATGCGCAAGATGGCTGGCAGAAGCTGGACGCGAGATGCCGAAAACAAGAAAACAAATCACAGTGGCGTGCAATTGTAGTGGCCAGTGTCATATCATCATCATCATCATCAGACCATACTTGTCCACTGCTGGACATAGGCCTATCTAATTGCAGTGTCATATATCCAGTATTTAATGTCGTGCACGTCTTTTTTATCTCTATGAACAACCGTTTGACCACCATCCTTCCTGATGTTAACCAGAAATGTGGTCTACGATGGAGCACACTTGTTCATTAGGCACCTATTTATTCACCCGCGACTTAAGACCTTCAGACTGTACTGCGCAGGAAACACAGACTCCGGCAAGTCAATCCACATCCTTGCGGTTCCATGAAAGTAGACTCAAACCGTTTGGTTCGCATAAATGGTAAATCCACTTGGGAAGGATGATGTTTTGCCGTTGTCCTATTGTAAAATCGCGATGGGGGTATTAGGTTATGCAAGTCCGTAACACACTCTCCGAAATGCACCCGATAGAAGACAGATAGGGCATATAGGGCACAGATAGGGATCCAGATAATGGCCCGGTCGCTGAGAGGCAGGTAGGGCTTGGGTGGTGATGGGCCTGTGGGCTGTCGACTCGAAAAGAAGAAGAAGACCTCTGCCTACCTCTCCGGGAAACGGACGTGACGTATATGTACAAGTAATATAATATACTTACATGCCCTACCATCATGACGACCAAAAACAACACGACAATGTTCTTAAACATGTTTGCCTTTTGATATGTTTTTGCGGGAACTACACAGTCACTGCTCCAGCACGTACCTTTTATATACTTTTATATATAATTACTATTTTATATTGTCATAAACATAACAATAATCACATAATATTAATGTTGTGTTTTCGTTGATCTTTATCAAATGACATACAATGTTTATGTCGTATAATTGAACTAGCTTTGTCGCGCGGTGTCACTCACGTTTTGTTATGTTCCTGTGGGAATTTCGGTATAACATGTAGTCTATATAACTTAGGAATAATGT
This sequence comes from Conopomorpha cramerella, assembly GCA_012932125.1. Lineage (NCBI taxonomy): Eukaryota > Metazoa > Arthropoda > Insecta > Lepidoptera > Gracillariidae > Conopomorpha > Conopomorpha cramerella. The sequence continues at coordinate 1,789 of SJJU01006136.1, read as the reverse complement.
ATAATTCTAATGTTTAATCAGGGACAAGCCCACCATCGCCCGCACCCTACCTTCCTCTCGGCGTACGGGCATTCTCTGAAGTTGTGCGAGTCTACTTGCGCCTGCGACTTTTCAACGCACACGTTTTCTTGACTCCATACAAATTATCTTTGTCCATCTCTGTTTTGTTGACAACTCTTCCCCTTCTGGGGCATGACGACCATATTACGGAGACTTCGCGTTGGGTCCTCTTCGCGTCTTCAGTTGTTGACAGGCCATTGTCGGAACTGGACCAAATTTAAATGGGACCAAGTCAAATTTAAATGGGGGCAAACAAAAACAATAATCATCCAAATTGGTTCACCCAGTCAAAAGTTTTGAAGTAACACGTAAAAAAATGGGAATACAGAAAATCCTCGTTTATTCGTGAATTAAAAACACAAACATTTCCTCTGCATAATATTAGTATACATCACGTCGATCTCAATTCCCTTGAAACGTAAAGGTCTGTTATGTTTAGAATTCTGCATAATATGATTGTGTGTGCAATTACTAAGTTGGTATAATAGTTTGATACAAAACGATTATGGTGTATTATGTCGATTGTCCTTTCAGCAAATATCACTTACTTACTTACATAGGTTTTACTCTTGGATCCGTCAAAGATTGGATCCGAAAAATGTAGGTTAACATGAATCAACTAACTGGGAAGAAAAAAAGTTTTTTTAAAATTTTTTAGACAATGGGCAATTTCAAACTCAAAAAACCTCTTATATAGATGTCGCTAGTGTCCAAATCTGTCAGTTATGTGTATATATGTTTTTATTATTTGGATAACTTATTCAAACTTCTTACGTTTCGGTAACATGTTAAACAAGCAATAAAAAATAACAGTCACCCTCAATACTCACTGCTTGAAGTTAGTCATAGCGTTGACATTTATCCCCCCCCTAATACAGCTAGCGCCATCTGTCTAAGAGAAGCAAAGGCCCTGCAAATTCCCCATTGAGGCATGTCAAACCAAACTCGGTAATCGACACATGTTGGCATAAATAAACTGTGAATGCCATTTTCTTCATTTTGAGTTATATTATTAAACCACTTTCTCTATGGAGTATTTTGGTGACAACTGTTCTTATATTGGTGATGAGGTAGTTGATATCCGGGTACAGTTAACATAAATGCTGTCCTTAGCAGTAAATAAATGCTCTTTCTTTCTTTCTTCTTTCTTTCTTCTTTCTCATCTATGGAAATGCATGCAGGTATACAAATATTTTTTTAAGTAAACGCGCACTGACATGATATTAAATGTTTAAAATGATTGTCTTTGGTTAATTTTCGCGCTATAATATCCGTTTTAAACTTTTAATATCAGGTAAACAAAAATTGCTTTTAGGAATTTATTTCACATTATGTCATGTTATATGCCTGTGTTTCCTGCAGTCTGGAGGTCTTAGTCACTGGGTAAATAGGTAGGTACCTAATGAACAAGTGTGCTCCATCGTAGATCACATCGCTGCTTAACATCAGGCAGGATGGTTGTGAATCGCTTGTTCACTGTGTTTAAAAAAATGATCTATCTGACTCATTTTTTATGTTACCAAAGTCAAAGTCAAAGTTAAGTCAAAGTCAAAGTTTCTTTATTTCATCTTTATAAGTGTTATAACATACAGATATACAGTAGAATAACACAAAGCTTGATGAACGTCATCTATGACTTTAAAACAAAAGTAATCGTCCCCGGTACGAATTAATTTCTTTTACTGGCCAGAAGAACCGGGAAGAAACTGGCATCTTTTCAAATCGCCAA
>SJJU01006135.1:0-19885 GCA_012932125.1 Conopomorpha cramerella | reverse complement strand
ACTAATAAAAAACTATTATTATGCTTTAAATTCAAATACCTAGTGTTGTAATATGATCTGATAATATACCTATAATAGTGTACTATAACATTTAATGTAGTGGAGACCGCGTCTCGGCAAACGGAGTGTAGGACGCCCTCAGGCAAGGTGGACTGATGATATACGCAAGATGCCTGGCAGAAGCTGGATGCGAGAAGCCGAAAACAGATCACAGTGGCGTGCGATTGGAGAGGCCTATGTCCAGCAGTGGACAAGTATGGGCTGATGATGAACATTTAATGTTAGTATTTAGTGTTAATGCGTTTCGCAGTTATTGTACATCAGACACAAATTAAAGTGAAATTAAACGCAATCGTAAATTACAGTTTTCACCATAAACATCATTAAAAAATTCTCGTATTTTTTTTTCACGCTCTAGACGTGTCTAGACGACAACACGTGCTTCACGTAAAACACTGTCAAACTTGACAGAATTGAAGGCCACGCTTCAGTCATTACGAAATATACTGACAGATATACGACAATCGTTTCTATTCTTAGCTTTTTTAGGGAAATTAATGTAGTAATCGCTGAAATTGACGACAGAAGTGTTCTGGTATTTTGATAATACCTACCCCAATCTGCCGATATTAATATCTTCATTCGAGAGCAAAAATCTTTTGAAAACGACACTACAATCGATAGACAGACAGCGAAAGATAATTTTAAATTCCTTCGTCACATCGTACATTGGTGCGACAACGTTGGCAAAACCCCGCAGCACTGAGTGGCTCTCAAAATAGTTCATTTCTCTTTCTAATTGCTGAAACCTCGTTTCATTTTCTTTTCGTGGATTTTTTTTTTGTGTATTTTCGAGTACATGCAGCGTCGTCACAGTGGCACGGGGTCGATGACACTTGTGATATTACGCACCTAGGTAAGTTGTCTGTGCACCTATTTCCTGAGAAACTTCATGGTCACTTCAATAAGGAGTTTTCTTTTGAAAAAAAAAGCATCACCAGAGGCATCCACAGGTGTCGTTGCATCTGTTTCGTTTCCCACTATCTTTGACAGGTTGATTTTTTTTTTAGAAAACTCCTCTTTGCTATCTTAGCTGTAGTGTGTTAGAACGACCTCCTTGCTGCCGGCCTGCATGGCGTTGAAAAAGATTTCTGTTGTTTATTTTTTTCTGCTTCGATTTTGACAGCTGTCAGATTATGCAAGTTTCTTTTTTTAATATTTCGTTTTACCTGGCCAAGCGTACTAACTGACAGATTGACCTAACAGCATAAGTTAGGTCAATGAATATAGTATAAACAAATATCACACATGCTGGAAATAAATCCAAAAATGTTCCTACCTTTATTGTAACCGGAAACTTATAAAGTGTTAAAGTTAGTACTTAAACTTTGAATAAAGATTATAATTTAAAACGAGTTATTTTAACCACTATCTACCCTATGGCATTAGACACTACCGTTTTGCTATAACATCCAGGAATATCCAATGATTCGGAATAAAATGGGAAGTTATGGGTTTATTTAAGACAGTAATGAAGTACAGTCATAACTTCTTGTTAATTGTTCGTAAACAAGTACAAAAATAAAAAAAACTCGCACATTCAACCAATATTCTAAAGGTGTATTATTTCATGTGTTATTTGCCACTTTTATTAATGTTAAAATTATAACAGATATAAATATCGTCAATACATAATATCAAACAAAGTCGCCTCCCGTTGTCGCTACAAAACCTACGCAACGAATTATGATGCGGTAATCTTTTGTAGATACAGTGAGTGATTCTTGAGGAAGGTTGTGTATAATAAAAACAAAGAAACACTGTTAATAATGTATATTGGAAAAACAACGTTTGTTTTTACAACAATTTAGTTAGTTACTAAATGTCATTTTTGGTTGTACCTCTGAAAGCTTCACAATTTTAACTATATTAGAAACCTCTAAAATTATCAGTCCTTCTCTAGGTATAATATGCTCTACATTTTTTGAAACACAATGACCAAGTGTTTGATCACCATCCTGCCTGATGTTAAGCAGCGGTGTGGTCTACGATGGAGCACACATGTTCATTAGGTACGGTCGGCCAAGAAAATGGTCTATCAGTTTCGATGACACTTCCTGTGTCACTAAAACATCAATAAGGTATAGTTGGTATATTGTGACAAGTGAACAGTGAACCTTAATGTTTAATGACATTCATATGAGTTTCAACCTTAGGGTGGTAGAGCAGATTCTTGGCCGACTGTACCTATTTACCCATGACTTGTAGAGCTCCAGACTGTACTGCGCAGGAAACACTATATACTTGCCGAAGTCTGGCAAGATGTGTTGATGATAAATATAATCTATCTGCCTTTGACTTTCAACAATGATATCGTAAAAAGTTTAGGACGATGAAGTCGGCCTTTTAGAATACACCCAACAATAAACCTTAAATACCTATATTTCCTTAGAATTTGTAAAACAATTTCATTACTCCGTATTGGTAAATGTTACATGCTTAACTATGTACCTACCTATATGCTACAACGTTGATTTGTAGTACTTATAGTTTATGGTTGCGAAATCACAAGGTTTAAAAGTATCTTCTTATTGGCTCATAGAATACGTGGCTTTTATACATTTTAGAGCCTATATAGTTAGAACAAAAAGGACCCAATACGAAACATCCCGATTTTGGAATTTAAGTTTTGTGACTTTTATGTTAAGGTTCAATTTCATAAAATGACACATTTCGTTTTGTGTCACTTTTCTTCTGATTGGGCGATATACATACATACATACCTACAGAGACGTAAAATCAATGCGTACGTAATGATTGAGGTGCGTTTGTCTCTTCTCATAGTGAGACAAAGTTTAAACCTTAAACAAATAATTAACTTTATAACTTAAAGAAAAAAGAACCGACTTCAACCAGTAAAATTTGTGTATATGTGGTTTTCTCATGGATGCCATTGTCGGAACTGAACCAAATTTATATGGGACCAAACGGGAAGCACCAGCTTTGAAATAAAAACAAAAACATCCAAATCGGTTCACCCAGGCGAAAGTTCTGAGGTAACAAACATAAAAAAATACAGACGAACTGAGAACCTCCTCCTTTTTTGAAATCGGTTAAAAATAACTGTCACCTTCAATACTGAATTCTTGACGTCAGTCATTTCGTTGACATTAATCCCCATTAATACAGCTAGCGCCATCTTTCATAACTAAGAGAAACGAGGGCATCGAAAATTACTGATTCCAATAGTTACTGAATCATCATGTAGTAACGAAAACCTGTCATAAAATCGTCACGGAAAACTGCCCATAGAAAGAAAGAGACAGCAATATAGAGGTAGAGTTTGTCAGAAAAAATGTTCTATCAATGATGATGACACTTCCTGTGTAACTAAAATTCTCAAACCAAAAACAACTATATTTGCAATCCGAAACTGGCGTTTACATTAAAACGAGACAACAATATGATAAACATTCAGGAGTGAAAGAGCAAGATACATTCATCTTCTGTCCCTTACGGTCGTAGCCGGGTGTTATATGTACTTATGTATCCAAACTGTCACTTTTACTACCAAAATGACAGTTTGGATTCAGAAGTACATCCAACTTGCGTACACATTGCTTAGAAAGAAAAAGGCTGAGGGTGCTACGTGGCTTGCTAGTTTAGTTGTGTTTGGTCTGAGCTTAATGGGACAAGGGAACTATTAACCATCAGGTCTAATGAGGAGGTTTCTTTACAAAAAATCATCCCACAAAAGAGCGAGTTCGAAAATAAACGATCATAGAGTAATCCGTTTCCCTCCACTATCTTTGACAGATTGTTTTTTTTTTACAAAATTCCTCATTACATTCGCTTGAATTTCAACACTCTTCGACCGTACTGTTATGAACTAACATAATAAGACAGCAATTGCATAGTCAACACTTTTATTTTATATAAAAGCAATCTCGCCATTTGTATTCGAACAGTCCGTCATACACTTCCAACCTGTCATCATACAATTTGTGTAAAAATAAATTCATTGTTTGTAGAAGTATTAAAATAGTTTTTTTTTAAAAAGACTTCCGGAAGGCAATCCTCACAGTACGTCTAAAGGCACATTTTCAAGTTACGCATGACTTCTGACACTGTGTGTCTGTCTACCTCAGAGACGTCACAGATGTGGCGTACGTGTTTATGTGGGTACCGTGTACGGATATAGCCCCGTGTGTGCGCCAGCGCAGGTTGACACCGGCTATTTTCGACAGTGGATCACGCCGCCGGTTCACATCGCCTATTGGCATGCTGTCTCTCAATGGAACTCATTGATCTATTGTGGTTTCCGTGCGGGTAATGGTGTGTTTCCGCCATATTGATTTATGTCAAATTTGACATATCATTTCTTTTGACACAGGTCGTTAGAGTGATTTTTTTGTGCGTTAAATAACGTTGTGTGTGACGCATTTGTTTTTTTTTAAGGTGATTGATTACTGGCTTTTAATTGTCTATAAAACATATTGAATGTGTCTGTTTTAACTTTAACGGCGGGATTTACTGACCACTTTCTACTTCGATCTATGGTTTATATAAAGCCCACGATCATAAAATCTCAAAATGGCTTATCGATGGCGTCGAGTGAAATCTTACATTCACCACAGTAAATATTTCTGTTTCGGGCTAAATTAGGTATATCCTCTCATTAATATCTTATTCTTACCAGAGAACTTGACATAATCTGTGTCAAAAAAAACCTGTTGATGTACTTGACTCCTAACTCCCTTTGTAGCGAAAAATGAGAAAACGTATATGTTTTAAAATGAGGATTATGAAAGACTAGTGGACGCCCCGCGATTTCATCCGCGTAGTTTAGTAGTACCTGCATCCCGAATTTCAAGCGTCTAACTTGAGCCGTTTAGATTTTTCATACAAAAGAATTTTCCCGTTTATTCCTGCTCCCATGGGAATTTCAGGAATTCCCTTCTTAGTGCACCCCTACGGTACCTAGACTACATCCGTTCCAAATTTCAAGTGCCTACGTTTAGCCGTTTGGGCTGTGCGTTAATATGTCAGTCAGTCAGTCAGTCATTCAGTCAGCTTTTCCTTTTATATATTAAGATTCTAATACGAATACGAAGACTGCGTCTCGGCAAACGGAGTGTTGGACGCCCTCAGGGAAGGTGGATTGATGATATGCGTAAGATGACTGCCAGAAGCTGGATGGGAGAAAGCAGACCACAGTGGCGTGCAATTGGAGAGCCCTATGTCCAGAAGTAGACAAATATGGACTGGTGATGATAAAGGTCAATGACCATTAATTGAAAATATTCCTCGAAGCAATCCAACAATGATAGTGCAAATGTTTTTTCTGTTACAATATTATTACCAATTATCTAAGATAAAGTTGCGTGACACACACAATCTTTTAGACAATGCTTCTGTCGTTATCAATTATATTTATTATGTAGTCTACAGACTGTCTGGACGTTTTTCTAGGCCCAATTGTTGAAATGGGTTTTTTACACTGCCATTTGGTCCAGTTGAAATGCAGACATTTCTAGTATCATTTTGGGATGCAAAAAAAAACTGCTTATGTTAAGTATGAGTAGGATCGTGGTATAATTACCTACTCATATAGAATACATGTGTCACCACTCCAACTTTTCCCGTCATGGGGGTCGTAAGAGACGACCCGAGGGAGCTCTCCAGAGAACGGGCAGCAGCGCTCTCTGTGAGTTAAACCACAACACCACTGCGATCGCCAACCCGCCTGCCAAGCGTGGCGATTACTGGCATTTCACCCCAAATGACGGATCTCATTGGGGGAGGCCCTCGTCCAGCAGTGGACGTTATGTGGCTGATGATGAGATTTCAGCTTTTGGTTAAGTGGTGCCTGATTACGCTTTGGAATTAAAAAAATGAACAGCATTGATCTTTCAACTTCTTTCACTGTTGTGAAGTGCAGTGTGTTTTTTATTAGTATTAAAGAATCGAAATAGCTAACATGTAATAGAGCGTAACATGTAATAGAACATAGCGTCTGTGGTCCAGTTGGTCGGATCCTTGACTTGTAACCGGGATGTCGCAGGTTCGTGTCCGGCTACTGGACGTGTACCAATGGGACTCTTTTTCAGAGCCTATGTACGCAACGCAACGTTTGTACGGTGAAGGACAACATCGTGATGAAACCCGCACACCACAAGGCGTGTGAGCCCTATAACGGCGATGGGCTCACCCCCTGTCACGTTAGGTTAAATACGCTTGGTGAACCGTGAGCATTTCCTATAGCAAGTGCCTCTGCCTATCCCGCTTTGGGATTGAAAAGCGTGAAATGTATTAAAAAGATGTCACAGCGATGCAATACCGGAGTATAACAGACTTGGCCCTCAGATTTTGGTAAAATTTAAGTGACTGAGGTTGCAAAATTGCAATTACCAATTGCCAGTGACTTTTCTGAGAAATGTCTTTCGTTAATTATGCAAATTGTTTGATTTGTGACGTATTTGCTTTTTCTTAATGGAATGTTAATGGACAAAATTTGTCCATACATTTATTTATTCAATAAAGGTGTACGCGGCAATAAAACCGGAATACTTTGAAGTTTCTTGCTAAGGAGGGCAACTTATTAAATTAAAACGAAACTTGTAAGAAAAACAACGAAATAAAATATATTTTTTATTGACGCTATTTTTTTTTTAATATTTCGAAATCGTTTATGGAATACATAATGTGCAAAACTAAGCCTTTTTTCAAAGAGGTCAAATTCTGTAGGAAAGATGAACTTCCGGAGTCTAGAATTCATATTTTTTTGTACAAAACTAAATAAGGAATTAGTTGAAATTACATCAAAAAGTCAAATTTCTGTAAATAGTATCTAATTCAAAATATTTTTTTGAGTACATCATATATGTCTAGATTTACTTATTAAGATAACAGAGCTAAATCACTAAACACATCAACAAATCATCGACGACAAAAATCGAATCCGCAAACGTTGTCCAAAACCCACAAATCCAGACAACTCATCCAAATATCTCGTCAACATACGTTACGCAACAAACAAACAAACAAAGTTATATACACATGCTATATAACCAACGCGAAGACAGTAAAAGCTTAATACAACAAAAGAAATATCCGATTAAATTGAAAATAGTGTAAACGTCACAAAAACCACTTTTCCCTAATTACCTTAGACTGTGGTACAAACAAGAAGAAACCAGTGTTACAACAGAAGGAATTCGAAAGACAATGAATATTGGCAATGAGCCGTGGCACACTTGCCTGATGACTATTTTTGAGAGGCAGCTTAGTAGCAACGACCTAGTGCAGTCATTTGCCTAGTTCTATCGAAATTTCGTTGACTTACGCTTGTGTTAAAAACTGTCTCTTAATATTGAGTGAACTCTCAAAATCTTGAGCCATAATAACCAATAATTGACAAAACGACAGGAACTTGAGTGGGTACATGCCAGAGTAGACGAAAATTAAAGTAAAATGTTTAATTGTTTCTATGTTTGCAGAAAAATGTCGCGAAGTCAAAATATTGTTAGAACTTCTATAAAACTCAGATTATCTGATAATTTACCATTTATCGAATGTACCAGTTTATCCACGTTAGAATGAAAACTAATTGAAATAATTGAATTATTACAATTTGATTTTATTCGATTCCAGCGATACTAGGCGCTTACCAAAGAGTTTAATCTCAGTCTATGGAAATATTATTATTAAAAAGGATACCGCTTAATACAGTTGTTCAGAAGACATGAGCTTTTGAAAAAAATTTCAAACCTAAAATTATAGATACTTTTCTTAGAGATTTATCAATCTAAGCTCCAATCGTTACATTACAAGTCCGTTAGGAGACATAGTGTCTCCAAATATATCAATGCGTATCATTGACATGCATTTAAACACCATTAAAATTACTTAACTAATCCACAATCAGAAGTAACGTAATTAACCTAATGACAACCTATTACAAACAAGAAAAAGACCGAAAAAATTCTAGTAAGCCGAAGGAACAAACAATTTAACGTAATGTCCAGAAGAATTAGCTTCCATTACACATGAAAGGAAAGTTCATTACACCAAAGAATAACTCATTCATAGTCTTGCAACTGTTGTTGAAAATTGACAAGCAAAGTTGTGCAATTTCTTGATCTCTGTATTGTATTATTTGACTACGCAAGCGGGATCTGAACACACTGGTTTCATTGGACTTGGGCCGATAGTTTTAGATATACTAATAGAGATAGCTTATCTTGTACGTTCGCACGTCATTCATTATGAAAGCATCCCTTTACTGGCTTGTTAACAGCTAGAAGGATGTTTACTAATCGTTTTACTGTCTTATAATAAGGTGTTGCCTATGATTTCTTTATCAATTTTCCTATGAGATTGTTTTATTATGTTTTTATTGGTGTGAAAACTTTAACATTCTTTATGTATTTTTTTATAAAATCCATTATTAGCACAAACTTTTATACCTACTTTCAAGATACATTTTATACTACCGTGCAAGTACTACAAGGGATTTCATTCGCTTAGTTTTAGTTTAGGTTTTCGACCATTTTTAATTGTAAGGCACTGTTTATCGCACATACCCAAATCAAATACAACAATGAAAACAACATTATTTACAATGAATACAAAATGTTGCAAAATATTTTCTTTGCGGAACTCTACTTACATCGTCTACTACCTTAATGTCAATGCAACCTACAGATTGCACTCAATCAAATCTTCAAGTAGCGGGTAAATTAGGTACCTACCTAACGAACAAGTATGCTCCATCGTAGGCCACATCGCTGCTTAACATCAGGCAGGATGATGGTCAAACGATTGTTCACAAAGAAAAGTACTCATTATAATTTCTAGAGCTTTTTTTACTTTACAGGAGAAGGTGTTTTCTTAATGTTTTTGCAAATACATGATCCACAGAGGTAATAGTTTACAGAAAACTATAATTTACAGATATATGTAAACAAATTTGTCAATGCAGTATTCAAAATATAATTTGCGATGAAAATCGCAATTAGCCAAAAATTTACAGATACAATAAGTCGGCAGTCATGGTAATAATAACTTCTATTTAACTAAGTAGGTTCGCTTCTGCTAAATATTTTCAGTTTAGAAATATTATACATTTGCATCCTAACTTATTCACTCCACGTTACTATTTCTCCTACCCATTTCGACTTAACATTTGTATAATCACCGAGACAGTCACTCATCAAGTATCCTTTGTCTGGAAGTCTGATTGATTCCAACAGCATTCTCGTGTGACGCGGGCGTGTCACCGCAAATGATTCAAGGCAGTCGTAACTTCGCGACCCTAAGGCATAGCGATTGAATAACAAATGTACGATGTATGGCTGACAATTCGAGGGCTGGCAGGCTTAAGACACTAGGACTGGGAAGGTATAGTGGCCAGAGCACCTCTAGATTGGCTGTCTCGGGTTCGATTTACGAATCTGACATAATTCTTTAGTGAGCTGAGGAATTTGTTTTTTGAGTCGGGATATAATTTGAAATAAACGTAGATGTCACACGTTTATTTCAAATGATGTATGTAAGTATATCAGTATCTGGCTCACATAGTACAGGGTACTAGTTTGTGGTCTGGTGATCATGAGTAAAATGTTCTTGGATATTTTTTTTAAACACATTGTACAATCGTTTGACAACCAGCCTGCTGATGTTAAGCAGCGATGTGGTCTACGATGGAGCACACTTGCTCATTAGGTACCTATTTACCCGCGACTTGAAGACCTTCAGACTGTACTACACAGGAAACACAGACTCCGGCAAGTCATTCCACGTCCTGGCGGCTCGCACTATGAAAGTAGACGCAAACCGTTTGGTTCGTGTAAATGGCAAATCCACCTGGTATGGATGACGTATTGCCGTTCTTCTGGTTGTCCTATTGTAAAAACGCGATGGGGTATTAGTTTATGCAACTCCGTAGCACACTCTCCGAAATGCACCCGATAGAAGGCTCGCAACCTTGCGGCGATATATTACTATTTATTTACTGTAGAGTTTTTGGTTAACCTGTATTGTTTAATTAAGTATGGTAATTGGTCATTTAAAACACGCGATACGTTGATTTTCATGTTTTAGTTCTAAGCAGCGCTAACAAAAATGGCGGATTGACTGTTCTGTTCGGATCGTGAAAAAAATGTGTAGGTATTCGTACTATGTAACTAGTTCGAACTCGGCAATAAATATTCTAATTGTGACTATGGAAGTGTGCTTTATTTCATTCTGATCTTTAAATGAACATAAAAATTTGAATACTCAAGAAAACCGCATCAAAATCCGTTGCGCAATTTTAAAGATCTAAGCAGCGTTATGTTACTTCCAACTTACATATTATTATTGTCTGTGTAACTTTTTCCAATAGCTTCCTGTTTTAGGAGTGTCATCGACAATCAAAATGTACATAATGTCATAAGTGCTAATAAGACGTTTTGCGACAACCCTAAAATTGTATCCAACATTCAAATGTTAATGGACACTAACTTTCAACCCGAAGCATTTTATGTCTTACCAAATACAGATGCGAATTTAGATGTTGAATATTTGTTGTTTCATTGAAAACAAAGTTATTTATGTATTTTATAAGTAGGAAAGGTTTCATAATGTAAACACTAAATTTATCGATACACGACTTGAGAGTTTTCTCATCATTATTAGCCACATGAAGTCCACTGCTAGAGGAGTGCCTCCTGCAATGATTTTCATAATTTGGGAGGAAATGCCAATAATCGCCACGCTTGGGCACGGGTTGGCGTTCGCAGTGGTTTGTGGTTTATCTCACAGAAAACGCTGCTGCCCGTTCTCTGGAGAGCTCCCTCGATCGCCTCTTGAAAGCACCACGACAGGATAAATTGAGCTGGGGTGGTGACACATTATGTATTCTATTCGCCGTCACCACACGGCTAAGAGAGAAAAAGCTACATTCTACAATACCTTTGAATACATTTTTGAAAAAAAATACTTACAAAAAGCCCCGCGGACTGTTTTTAATTATTTATTTGCCCGCAAGTTATTTTATGTTTTTTTAAGTATTTCTTAAGTTAAGTTACAGTAAGCCTTGGCGATTTGAAAAGATGCCAGATTCTTCCCGGTTCATCTGGCCAGTAAAAGAAATTAATTCGAACCGGGGACGATTACTTTTGTTTTAAAGTGACGTCATAAATGACGTTCATCAAGCTTTGTGTTATGCTACTGTATAGCTGTATGTTATAGCAATTATAATGATCTATAAATGATTTGACTTTGACTTCTTAGACCTAGGGTTTTTTTTTATTTTTATACAATTCGGCAGTATTTACACAGTTAAACTCTGTGTAAATACTGCCGAACTACTGGCATAGTAACCAACTATATATATCACAAAAAATCTACATACTATTATTACATATTATATACTAGCTATACCGCGCGGTGTTACTCGCATTATTTCGTTCCCGTGGGAATTTGGGGATAATGTTATATAGCCTAAAGCCTTCCTCGATAAATGATCTATTCAACACAAAAGTAATTTTTCAATTCTAACCAGTAGTTCCTGAGATTAGCGCGTTCAAACAAAGAAACGAACAAACAAACTCTTCAGCTTTATAATATTAGTATAGATTTCGTGTAGAGAAAAGTTGTAAATCACAAGTCGTTTATTAGTGCGACCCAGTGAAGCCTAAAGACCGTTATTTCTGAAGGATATCTCTTGGGATCAGCACCACATTTTTCTTCGTATCTTGACCTCGGAATGTATAGTGAGTTCTACTTATTACATGTATTTACGTTGTATTGTCTTGTATACGTTTACGTGTCCGTGGTTATATTTCATGATTTCGCGTTGCAATGTTGACAGAGCAGACACTGCCCTGTCACGTTTTGTGCGAATTTACAACTATGTAGGCACTTAGGTATGTTTCTATTGACATATTGTATCGTCGTAAGCCATGACGAACAAAAGATCACTAACAGATCACGGTGGCGTGCAATTGGAGAGGCCTATGTCCAGCAGTCGACAGGTATGGGCTGATGATGATGATGATGATGAAGCCATGACGTCCACTGCTGGACGAGGGTCTCCAACAATGATTTTCGTTATCATTTGGGGGGATATGCCAATAATCGCCACGCTTGGCAGGCGGGTTGGCGATCGCAGTGGTGTTGTGGTTTTGAAGAACATATTTATTTAAATTTTATTAGTAAAATATGATTTATATGGGTGATGTAACGGGCCGGGTGAGTAGAGGTCGCCCCAGATGGACATGCATTGACCAGATTGGTGATGTCGTGGGGGAAGGTGGCGTGAAAAGTACTCGAAACCGGAGGTCGTGTATGAAAATATGTATGAATGTAGATGAAGCGAAAGGGGTATGTCAGGACCGTGACAAATGGAGATCTGTAGTCTCTTCCTACCCCTCTGGGAGACAGGCGTGAAGTGTATGTATGTATGTAAAATATGTAACTCGGTGGCTTTTTTTTTTAAATACAATAAACAAGCGTTTGACCACCATCCTGCCTAATGTTAAGCAGCGATGTGGTTCTACGATGGAGCACACTTGTTCATTAGGTACCTATTCAATCGCGACTTGAAGACCTTCAGACTGTACTGCCTGCCTTTTAATTTTAACAATCACAATGTTAGCCCAATGCCGTCCACACCTGGACACATGCCTCCCGAAAGTCACGCCGCAACGTTCGTTCTTCATGCGTGTTTCATTCCGTATCGTCGACAGTACTTAGCCGTCGCCATCTATCGGTCAATTGTTATATAACGTGTTTCATGCGACGTCTCGCTTCAACTGACAAGCTAGAGTAAACACTTGACCATCAAATATACACCTTAAACCCAACACAAATACAGTTCACAATACCTTGAACAGTTGCGAGTTTAAAATTGGCACATAGTGTTCCGGATTCGATGTCCATTAATAGATTCCTAACCCTATGCGAAAGTGCAAGTTTAGATCTTATTATTGTGCTGGACTGAAAGACAGTACAGCGATTATGACACGTAATGTGTATGGAAATTGTTTCTGGAATGCATCAATATCGCGTAAAGGTTTTGTATCTTAATTTTCACAGAAGTAAGCGATGTCACTGAATTGTAAGAAAATTTGGAGGTCATAGTGAAAATATAGGTTTCATCAGTGGCGTGCACACCATATAGACAAAAAGACACTGCCTTCCTTAGTTTCTTGGTTACCCAACCTAATAATAGAGTTATTGCTAGATATTTTTTTGTTGTACTCACGACATAGGCTAACGAAGGTCCTGTTTTTGTGGGTGAGTAGATAGGTAGGTAGGTTACTATATTTCGTAAAGACATGTTACTTATACATAGGTGTCAATCCTTGGGGATTACTGCCTACCTTCTCGTAAAAGCCAATGCACGCCACTGGGTTTCATGGAACAAGGTTAATATTATAATACACACATCAAAAGTGTGTAGGGATCAAGTACATTTTATAAGATTGCAATCAAGAACATATTTTACAAAAACTGAAGTCATTCATAATTTATTCAAAATGTGGTGATAAATCATTGATACAGGCATGGGGAATTAGGTAGGAGACCAAACCAGAAGATTATATTTAATTTAAATAAATTAGATTTTTTAGAGCTAAAAATATTCTTGATCCCTAGACACTTTTGATGTGTGTATATCGCGTAAAGATTTTGTATCTTAATTTTGACAAAAGTAAGGGATGTATGTCACTGAATTATAAGAATATTTGGAGGTAAAAGTGAAAATATAGGTTTTATGGAACAGCGTTGTATGAAATCTTTATTCACTAACAAGTGGACGCCCCGCGATTTCATTCGCGTAGTCTCAGTATTCATTTGTATTCAAAAATGCTGTCACCAACTTTTAAAACCACAACTTCAAAATTATTATGTTGAAATTTTTCCTAAATTTTCTTTGCTATAAACCTCATGGATCCGGAGAACTTTCCAACGAATGTAAAACCGTGGAAATCGGTTCGTGCGTTCTGGAGTCATAGCGTCAGGAAGGAAAACCCGACTTATTTTTATATTGTAGATTAGAATTATTATTATATTAATATTTTTATCCCATCAAAGTCCTTCGCGTAGATTTAAAGGTCATAAGTATACAGCTTTTACTATGGCGTCAATGCGGGGAAATAAATAAAATTTCAATCCCAAAAGTTTGGCTATTTTGTACGGAGATGAATTTTTTTTTCGTTTCTTCGTACTGTCGCCATAGCAAAAGTTGTTCATATGGACGAGTCCAACAACGTTTCTAATACCATTGCTCGGGGTCCTTTTACACGCAGTATAAGAGCAGACAGCAGGAAACGACTTTGTTTTATCCTACTAATATTATAAATGCGAAAGTTTGGATGGATGCATGGATGGATGGATGTTTGTCCTTCTTTAACGCAAACAATATTGGACTGATTTTGATGAAACTTGACAGCATCAGTGGTGTGCGTAAAGACAAATTACCTATACATAGGGGATCCTTGGGGATTACTGCCTACCTTGTCATAAAAGCCAGTGCACGCCACTGGGCAGCATTGTAGCTTATAAACTAAAATAACATATAGGCTATAAAATATAATATTGGTAAAACAACATTTGCCAGGTCAGTTAGTAAAATATGTATTTGATATTAAAATAAATAAATCAGACGACAGATCAACTCTAAAAGGTGCCTGCAATAAATTAAATATTGACACCAAACATTTTGATCTCGGTGTATGGGCGGAATATAATCTGTAAGATTAGCGATGAACGACATATAATTAGCAACAGCGCCTTTTAACTATACACATGGGTACAGTCACAAACACTGATACAAACATGTTTTTATGGAGCTCAAACTATCTAGAAGTCCTTTTAAAGAAGGATGTAAAAAGTAACACATATGTAGAGAAAAAGAGACAACTGGATAAGTTATAAATTTTACTTTGTAATAAAAAGTAGTACATAAATCATTTATTTTTTTATTTACTAGCTGTCCCGGCAAACGTTTGTTTTGCCATAATAAGTTGCCTTTGTACCCTTGTATTGGGAGAAATACAACCGGTAAATGCATAAAAAATATATAGTAGCCGATTCCCAGCCCTACTGAATACACATATAAAATTTGGTAAAAATCGGAGAAGCCGTTGCGGAGGAGTACGGTAACTAACATTGTGACATGGAAATTTTATATATTAGATATGTTTGGGACAGCCAACAGGACAAATATACACATACAATAAACAAAAATAGTGAATTAACACAAGATAACATGCAGTCCTAATTACAGGTTACCACAGAATGCATATTTTACAGTACTAAGAGTGGACTGGATCATAGTTTTTATCTACTCAAATTGATAAGAAAAGCTAGGAGTTTTTTTCTCAGTATGTCTTCCCATGAAACAGTTCATTTCCACACTGACATAAATCCTTGCAGTAGATAAACGAAATTTAAAATTAGAAGACTACATTTTTTTTCGGCTATCGTAATTACCTGCCAGTGACAACTTCTCATCGCATCGATTTCCCTAAATCGATATGTTAGTGGATTGCTTTTGCGACGATTCCCGTAATGTTACTGTTCTTACGAGTCGAAGCTTTGAGATATTTTTGACGCATTGGTGATCACTTACCGTAATATCCCCAAAAGCAAGACACTAATTAGCATTACTATCTTACCAGCGACCTTGGTGACAAATAACCCGCCTAATTTCAGTGGATCAGTGATTAAGAAGGCAATGTTTGCTGCACCGCGACTCTACATATTGGCAACTTGCGCGACCACATCCACGAACTAATAAGACATGATTTTGAAAGTTGAAATGAATGTACAACCTACGCATTGGAAGCCTGAACATTGCTTGCAAAACATTGACGCGAAAGTTCTCACAAACGGTAATTGATAGTTTAGTTTGATGAGAGGCCGTATTTAGCCTAAGGCATAAAATAAATTAAATACTTTTACATTGACAGAAACTTATTAAAATTTTGTCCCTTGAGTAAATAACTTACTATATATATAGGCAGGCGAGTAGAATACATGTGCCACCACCCCAGACCAACTTTTTCCGTCGTAACAGGCGACCGAGGGAACTCTCCAGAGGACGGGCAGCAACGCTCTCTATGAGTTAAACCACAACACCACTGCGATCGCCAACCCGCCTGCCAAGCGTGGCGATCATTGGCATTTCACCCCAAATGATCCTGGAAATCATAGGGGAGGCTCTCGACCAGCAGTGGACGTTATGTGACTGATGATGATGATGAATGTAAACAATTTATGAGAGAGCCTGCGGCACTGCTTGTTAGTAACATTATTCTATGTGTAATGGAATTTAACTTAATCATAACACTATATTCATTTTTCGCCGGAGTCTGTGTTTCCTGCGCAGTACAGTCTGAAGGTCTTCAAGTCACGAATAAATAGGTACCTAATGAATAAGTGTGCCCCATCGTAGACCATCGACATCGCTGCTTAACATCAGGCAGGATGGTGGTCAAACGCTTGTTCGCTGAGCAATAAAAAAAACACGAGCGGACAACGCATGCAACTGCGTCGAAACGTCGAGTAAAATAACAAAGGTAAGCTCGAGCTTGTCTTTGATTATATTCGCGCCTATATACCCGGTGAACAATATTGAGTTGTAATGTCTGTGCGCGTTTCATTAAAATATGAACATAAAAGTTTATCCACAAGCTATCACGTTGACATGAATACGCTTGGTGAACTGTGGGTATTTGCTTAGCAAGTGCCTCTGCCTACCCCTCTTTGGGATTAAAGGCGTGAAGTGTGTTTAGGCTTTAGTCTTTTTTTTATCTAGATCCCGACCTACACGAATCAATGCATATTAGTTACTAACTATAGATAATTAATATTGGTGACATTCTTCAGAAAAAAAAACATTAAAAACGCATAACTTTAATGTGGGATTTTTTTTTCCTATTGTCAAAGACATTAACCTAAAAATTCTTTAACAGTTTATTGACGTGTAGACAACATAATCAATTAGGCCGTTACACATTAAACGCGGTATAACTATTCCAAAGTTAGACTAAGCTGAATTTCTTTTCATTTGTATGTCATGTGGTGTTAAAGAAATGAATCAATTTGACTCCTGTCATAATAGGTTCAACATTAAAATGGCCCTTCTTCTGTACATATAAAGGTTGAGTTTTATTTAGCAGTCGAGACAGCGTCTGTGGTCCAGTTGGTCGGATACTTGACTTGTAACCGGGAGGCCCGGGTTCGAGTCCGGCTACTGGACGTGTACCAATGGGACTCTTTTTCAGACCCGCACACCACAAGGTGTGTGAACCCTATAACTGCGATGGGCTCACCCCCTGTCACGTTGGGTTAAATACGCTTGGTGAACCGTGGGCATTTGCTTTAGCAAGTGCCTCTGCCTACCCCTCTTTGGGATTAAAGGCGTGAAGTGTTTTTATTTAGCACCGAAAAACTTGAACTATAGGTCATTTACCTACTGTCAATACTAACCTCAGATCAAAAAGTTTTTTTTGACTTCCAATGCGAAAATTACGTTAAAAATAATAATAACTTAAAGAAAAAAGAACCGACTTCAACCAGTAAAATTCGACATATATGTGGTTTTCTCATGGATGCCATTGTCGGAACTGAACCAAATGTATATGGGACCTAAAAAAATCTAAATCTGTTCACCCACGCGAAAGTACTGAGGCAACAAACATAAAAAAAACAGACGAATTGAGAACCTCCTTATTTGAATTTGTTTAAAAAGAGACAGGGATATGAAAAAACATGCAGGAGTGAAAGAGCAAGAGACAATATCTTTTGTCCCTTACTGCGTATCAGGGTATATGCAAACTGTCAAACTAGTAGTAAAAGTGACTGTTTGGATCCAGAAGTACATCATTTTCCATACATTTTGGTGGGAAAGAGACAGATTAAAGGTGGCACGCGGCTTGCAAGTCTATTAACTCAATTTTTTTTAAAGAAAAAGCTTTTTGACATCTGTCAACAAAGCAATATTTTCGGCCAGTTCTTAAGAAAGTAAGTTTTCGAAAAAAAACTAACTCAATTTCACCAGAAGTAGAGTGCTAAGGGGAATGAATGTTAGGTAGGTATCGGCCAATAGATTTAAAAGTAAATCTGTGTCAATAGGTAAACGTCACTTTGAGGAAAACATACTGACGTGCGCGTAAATATGCGAGAGTTCAGAATAATATTTACTAGCGCATCTTTCAGTGATACAGTTCAAACTACGCCATAGTAAACTGAACCTAAATATCAAGGAATAAGCACGAAATAACATCTCAAATTGCTTTGTATGTACATAGTAAGGAATTAATTTCTTATGTACTAATTCGCGCATTGTTTATTGTTATAATCTCGATCTGAAAAGATCGAAGCTACTTTTATTTAAAAGTAATTTGCGTAATTCAAATACATACACAGTTTGAGCGTACAATTTACGTTAAATCTCGTTAATTCAAATCTAAAGTAGAGCACGCTTCACAAGAAGTAATAAAACCGTATCCTGAAACCTGAACAAAGCAAGGTCGTAAAAGGAAACTCTCGAGAGGCCGGGCAGCAGCGCTCTCTGTGAGTTAAACCACAACACCACTGCGATCACCAACCCGCCTGCCAAGCGTGGCGATTATTGACAGTTCTCCTCAAATGATCATGGAAATCATTGGGGGAGGGGATCATGGGCATTCGCAATGTGTGATAATTTGCTTTGTACATGACGCCGTCTATACTATAAGTACAGCGTGTAAAAAGACCCCGAGCAATGGTCTTAGAAACGTTGTTGGGCTCGTCAATATGAACAGTAAGCTCGCGACCACGACACATGTAACTGCGTCGAAACGTCGGGCAAACAACGAAGGTAAGCTGAATGCTTGTCTTTGGTTAATTTCGCGACGTAACACCCGGTTTGAACGATTAATATAGTGGATTCTAATACGTAGGAGGTGTTTTTTAGGTATTTATTAGGGAGTTCAAATGTTTCTGCTTATCAGTCAATCAGATATCCGAGGCCAATAGGCGTTTGTCGGTCACAATAAGTTTTACGTCCGGTTTCAAAATTTTGATTTGTCTTTACAGATATTGTGGCGATAGTGCAAATTGATTATCCATTTACTTAGCAGTAAACATCAATGAAACTAAAATAATTTAAGACAGAGCCCGCGTAGCTGCTTTCAAATAATCCTGTGCATTACAGTTTGAAGGTCTTAAAGGGTGAATAGGTACCTAATGAACAAGTGTGCTCCATCGTAGATCACATCGCTGCTTAACATCAGGCAGGATGGTGGTCAAACGCTTGTTCATTGCGTTTAAAAAGAAAAGTAAATAAGGTATTCTGAGATATCAGGGGCGGTACGTCCATAGAAGCAAATAAGCTCTGCATACCCTGGCAAATTGACTAAAACAATTAGCGTAGTTAGGTATCTATAACACATTTAGTCGCCACGTAGGTAGGTACTGTAAATTAGGCAATTTATCAATAACAGACTTTCGGTTATTTAAAATGTGCATCGAAAACACAAATTCGTTCTCGACCAATCAAAACACTAATCTCTCATTAATCTATTATTCCGCGTGTCAACGAAAACAATTTCGTGCAATGTTGCCTCATCGTTCCATCGATAGGTAACACAAATTTCGCCTCAACCAATCAAAACATAGTATTTAGCGCATCAACGAAAACAAATTCGTGGGACGTTGCCGCTTCGTTGTTGCATCGTCTAGCCCGGGGAAGCTGCTAGACCTCAAGCTTCCTATTTTTTCTCTTTCTCTGTATACATCCCTTTCACCTCGGTCTATTAGCGCGGAGCGTTACTATGAAAAATATGGAGAACTTTACGCCACAGCGTAAGCGCAGCTTCTTCCGCATTTTTTCATACATTATTGGAAT
>SJJU01006134.1:0-11754 GCA_012932125.1 Conopomorpha cramerella | reverse complement strand
TTTTTTTGACGTCTTTCTGAGAACTGTAATTACTGTCAAAATTTGTTTGTAAAGTATGACAGTAATGACAGTTCTCCGCCCGAAATTCTGTCAGAAAAACGTCAAAGAAAATTCCCCATTACCAAACGCTACGAGCATTCCAATACAACGTCATGATTTTCACTGCATTACGAAAATAAAAAAATCGCTGACTGCGCTCGCTGCGATAAGACTTTCATGATGATCCCAACATTTCCGACCGACTTCTGGAACGCGCTGTCAGCGTGAAGTGACGCAATCAATACATAGTATAAAATAAAGTCGCTTTCCCGCTGTCTCTGGCCCCATGTATGCTTAGATCATGAAAACAACGCAAGGGATTTTGATGCGGATTTCTTTACTAGGATGGTGGATCCTACCTACCGTTGGTGTACTGTTTCTCAGCCCCGTATGGCGATAAAGAAGGAAAACCACTAATAATATAAGTATATAATTTTCATTATTGAATGCTTTCGTCGAAACAACACAAATCGCACTAACCGGCGACCAAGTGGAGTGGCTGAAATTATGCTCCCTACTTGTAATGGAGAATTTGGGAAACTTCAAAAAAAATTCTAGATGTCGCTAGTAGTTTTCCCGGGTGACTTCTGTCAGTTATATTTTAGTACGTTTTTTATTATTTGGGTAAGTTTTCAACTTCAGACTTCTTTTTGTCTATATGGTGTGCACGCCACTGCATAGAGTGATTTTAGAGGAATGGTTTATAATATGTATAATACATGCATATAATAGCAAAGAAATATGTTAATAATCCTGGTCAAACGCTTGTTCCTCGCGTTAAAAAAAAAACACTACAAACAAGTTGTTAGTACGGCTATGCGTCGTACTTAATGGGAGGGGGTCAAGCGAGCATCAGTATAAATAAGATCTTTTATTCTTAGTATAAATAGAATCTTTTATTTGCTCTGTACTAATTTCCCGGGTTTACTTTTATGTACTTTTTTTATGGTTGTAATTCGATCACTTCTATGAAGCGTATATTTGAATAAGTATTTTTTACTATATTAAGTCTTAGTGAGTATGTTATAAGGATTTAAACTAAATTACTTGTGTTGTACTTTCTTACATTATTGTATACATACTAGAAGTTTAAGTCTGTTGTACTCCAATAAACGAAAATAAAATAAGTTACCTTGAACCGCTTGATACGCTTGGTGAACCGTGGGTATCTGCTTTAGCAAGTGCCTCTGCCTACCCCTCTTTGGGATTAAAGGCGTGAAGTGTATTTTTTTTTTATAAGTTACCTTGAAAGCACTTTCGGCGATAGCCTCCAGCACCTCCCTGGCGCTGATCTCCTGCACGAAGGTGTACCCGTGGACAATCACCGGCTCCTCAGTGCGACCGTTCCAGAAGTCCAGCTCCACGCACCTGAGGGTACAATGAGAAGACAGAACGTAAGTGAACAAGTCGCAATGGGTAATTTTCAAACTCCAAAAAATTCTTATCTAGATGTCGCTAGTTGGTTATCCAGGGTGAATTCTGTCAGTGACATTTTAGCATGTAGTTCACTATTTTAAAACTTTAGATATTTATGTAACATTTAAACAAACAATAAAAAAATAACTGTAACCTTCAATACTGTCATTTCGTTGACATTTATCCCCCCTAAAGCAGCTAGCGTCATCTGTTATGACTAAGCAAAACAAGGTCCCTGAAAATTCCCCATCAGACGAAAACCAGCAGTCGAAACTAGTCTTGTCGATCATTATCCTACTAGTATTATAAACGTGAAAGTTTGTATGTCTGGGTGGATGTTTGTTACTCTTTCATGCAGAAAGTATTGGACGTATTTTGATGAAACTTGGCAGTATTGTAGCTTATGAACTAGAATAACATATAGGCTATAAAGTACATTGGTAAAACAGCGTTTGCCGGGTCAGCTAGTACAGTATAAAACAAAGTCGCCTCCCGCTGTCTATCCATATGTATGCTTATATCTTTAAAAGTAAGCAAACGGATTTTGATGCGGTTTTTTTAATAGATAAAATTACTCCAGAGGAACGTTTATATGTATAACATATGCAGAGTACAGAGCAACACAACATTGCACAAGTGCGAAGGCAATTGTAATTTACTTGGCTACTACTAGGAATTTTTCTTGTATAGTTCGTGCATTTCATGAATGCGCGACACGCTAGTTGACAGTTCAAAGGAACAAAACTGCCACACACACATCTAAGGCCCGCGCGCATTCATGAAATGCACGAACTATAGCTGCAATTATTTTTTATATTATTCATTTAGCATATTAGAAAAATCTAATGAAATGAAATTGTTTATTTCTTCATCGTAATACGTGCTATTACATACAGATATATAGTAGTATAACACAAAGCTAGCTGAAAGTAATTTATGAATTTGAAAACAAAAGTAAACGTAAAGTAAACGTCCCCGGTTCGAAATAATTTCTTTTGTTGGCCAGAAGAATCGGGAAGAAACTGAAATAAAACTTTTCAAATCGTCAAGGCTTATATATAAGTACTCAACATAAATATTACTTAATAAAAATTTAACTAATCATTGACGGGTGAACAGATTTATTGGTGAATATTTGTCTCCTAACAAAGAAAAAAGTTGTGCGGTTGTACGAAACCACGGTAAAAGTGAAACTTTCAGCACACGGCCAGATGCTGCGAACTATAGATGCCGCCAGATTGGCCTTGGCTGCTCTGATGAGCGCCTTTCACTTTATCCCCACTCCGCGACTGACCGTCACGCGACATGCAACACACAGACGAAAAGGTTTGAGACGATGTAATAAAAGTTTCACTTTAAAAAACATCATCATCATCAGCCCACACCTGTCCACTGCTGGACACAGGCCTCTCCAATTGCACGCCACTGTGTTCTGTTTTCGGCTTCTCGCATCCAGCTTCTGCCAGCCATCTTGCGTAAATCATCAGTCCACCTTGCCTGAGGGCGTCCTACACTCCGTTTGCCGAGACGCGGTCTCCACTCGAGAACTCGTTTTCTCCAACGGTCATCGGTTCTACGGCTAATGTGGCCGGCCCACTGCCACTTCAGCTTGCTAAAACGATGAGCTATATATAAAAATAGTCTCCAGTAAACACAACAACACACATCACCACGTCCGAGGGACGAACTATGCAATCTGCAAATTTCACGTTAATTTTCAATGTTGTTTCATAATACGCTCATGACAATAGGGATATACACTGTAACGGCTTTGAACACGAGTGCAAAATCCCGTTGTCGGAGAAGTAACAAGTGGTAAATGGTTGAATACGCCCCACCCCACCTTAAACTGTGGCGGTTGGGGGGAGTATTAGGGGGAGAGAGCCCCGAGCGGGCACCCGTCGTCGACGGCGGTGGCGGGCGTAGGTGCTATCGCAGAAATGCACAGCATATTCCGGAACACTGGAATCACCGACGGACGACGGACAATTTGCAACTCTATTGGACTATTGTATCCTCTGAATCGAACCGTATAGATTATTAAGCTTTACGTTTCTATGCAGGGTCAGTAGTAAAGTGCTAGATCACGAAATGCATGGAGAGATGTAGAATATTGTTTCACGCGAGAGGCGACGTAAGTGAGAGTTGAATCGGTGGTTTTCAGGGATCATTGGTTAAAGACCTTGAGCTTTTTAAACATCCTCACACACATACGAGTTGTAGAATCTCTTTCCCGGACAGTAAACGCCTATAGGCGTCATAACAATAAAACATCTATTGTGTCTATTTTACTGGCCGCCAATGTGTTAAGAGGTTATGCAACTTCAGTTTATTTATTGTAACAGTAATCGTAGTGTACCTTTTCAGTCAGATATCATTATTATATATGTAAGTAAAATAATTATTATAAGAGCGTCTGTGGTCCAGTTGGTCGGATACTTGACTTGTAACCGGGAGGTCCCGGGTTCGAGTCCGGCTACTGGACGTGTACCAATGGGACTCTTCAGAGCCTATGTACGCAACGCAACGCTCGTACGGTGAAGGACAACATCGTGATGAAACCCGCACACCCCAAGGTGTGTGAACCCTATGACGGCGATGGGCTCACCCCCTGTCACGTTGGGTTAAATACGCTTGGTGAACCGTGGGTACTTGCTTTAGCAAGTGCCTCTGCCTACCCCTCTTTGGGATTAAAGGCGTGAAGTGTATTTATTTTATTTTTATTTTATGTGCTTGATTGCAATCTTCTAAAATGTACTTGATCCCTAGACACTTTTGATGTGTAAGGTATATTGCGGATAAACTGTCATTGCAATATAGCAGACAGTTCACAAGTCCTACGCAATACAGTAGCATTCCCCTGTCGTTGTTATGTGACAATATCTAATTACCTAAGTACCCGTTATGAACGAAAGTGTGCGTACGTATGTGTTATGTACTCAAGTGTCTTGGTGGTTTAGTTGTAGGAACGTGGGCTTTTGTCTATGTTGAGAGAATTCGAATCACATAAAGAGACTTGTACAAGTGAGACGAAACACAGAAATTACTTAGAAGAAGCAGATGTTTTTTTTCGCGTGAAGGTCTTCAAGTCGCGGGTGAATAGGTACCTAATCAATAAGTGTGCTCCATAGTAGACCACATCGCTGCTTAACATCAGGCAGATGCACTTGCTGAAGCAAATGCCCACGGTTCACCAAGCGTATTTAACCCAACGTGAGAGGGGGTGAGCCCATCGCCGTTATAGGGTTCAAATATCTTGTGGTGTGCGGGTTTCATCACGACGTTGTCCTTTACCGTACAAGCGTTGCGTTGCGTACATGGGCTCTGAAAAAGAGTCCCATTAGTACACGTCCAGTAGCCGGACTCGAACCCGCGACCTCCCGGTTACAAGTCAGGAATCCGACCAACTGGACCACAGACGCTCTCGAATTTTCCTCACGAATTAAAAAATCGAGTTGAAGGTATCTTGTCTCCAAAGGTTTCGTCAACCCTATTATGAATTATAGAAGTGAGTGTAGGTATACAAAGATTGATAGAAACGCAATTAGTTGTCATTGACACCTTCCTTCTTTGCTACTATTTTAAATCTGACAGTGCAAAGAATTTTAATCTTTAACGCAATGCGAATAACATTACATTTTCGATTGTAATGTTAAGCTGTATTACTATTGCAATAAAGGCCATTGTATGACATTTCCGTTGAACACGAGCAGACCGCTTTCATACACGCGCGTCATGTAATACTGTATCATTCATATTGTAAAATGACAGATCTCAAAAATAAGCGGCTTAAAGTACAAATTATAACGAGACAGAAAAATAATGTCACGCCTTTATGAAGGTTTGTTTTGATAAGTAGAAAATTTGATACTGTTACTTCATAGTGCGATCCGCCAGGATGTCGAATGACTTGCCGGAGTGTGTTTCCTGCGCAGTACAGTCTGGAAGGTCTTAAATTCACTGGGGTAAATAGGTACCTATACCTAATAAACAAGTGCGCTCCATCATAGACCACATCGCTGTTTAACATCAGACAGGATGGTGGTCAAAAGATTGTTAATTGTGTTTAAATAAAAATGCTTTGTTAATGGGGAATTTGCTTTGACGTTTTTCTGACAGTATTTCGAGGTAAGAACTACGAGTATTTTTACTGTAAAACATTGTTTGAAAGTATGACAGTTCCAAGCCCAAAAATATGTCAGAAAAACGTCAAGAGAAAACCTTCCGGACGACTTCGACATTTTCTTAACCTTGTCATTTTTCCAGCTAGTCTCTTTTTTAACTTGCCATTTTCTTACTTGTCCTCTCTCTTGAACTTGTCTCCGTACTAACCTGACTCCTTCCTAATTCGTTTCAAATAAAACTTGGTAAAGTTCTTATGTTTAAGTGTATGTTAGAGAAAAATGCATTATTCAAAGAGACGAGTTCAAAACATGTCGATATCGTCCAGAGTGGACACGAGTTAGGAACGAGTCAATTTTAAAAGAGAGACAAAGTAAAGAAATGGCTAGTTAAAATAGAGACAAGCTGGAAAAGTGACAAGATTAATGTCGAAGTCGTCCGGAGGGAAAGAAAATTATCATTCTCATTCTTCACTTCAACCAGTAAAATTTGTCATATTATGTGGTTTTCTCATGGATGCCATTGTCGGAACTGAACCAAATTTATATGGAACCAAACGGGAAGCACTAGCTTTCAAATAATAAAAAAAACATCCAAATCGGTTCACCCAGGCGAAAGTTCTGAGGTAACAAACATGAAAAAAATATAGACGAATTGATTACCTCCTCATTTTTGTTGAAGTCAGTTAAAAAACCCATGTGAATTCCTTGTGGAATGCGTCTTAGTTGACAAATATACGGAATAACGCGCAAGAATAATAAAAACAAAATCCAAAAATCAACCAATAACATTTAAATTTTAATCGCATCGGATATGTTTATCTCGATAAGCCATCTACTTACAGGTGTATAAGCATTATGTATATAGGTATAATAAACGCAGGTAGCCAAGTGAACTTTCCCTGCTCACTTTCTCGACTCACGTAGTAATCGCCGAGACAGTATTTTACTTATGATATGTTTGCGCTGCGCAGGCGCCGCCCGACTGGAATAATTACCTCGGGAAATTGATTCGGTTTCATTTATTTATTTATTCACATTTTGTCTCATATACAAACAGTTACATTGCAAGAGAAGGGGACACAATAAAAAAAGCATTAAAAATAGTAAATAGATAGAAGATAGACAAGTTGGACGTGGCAAATGCAAAGGGGCTCTGATTCAGCATGTGCTGGGAATGACCTGGATGTGGATTTACCTTCTCCGCATGAAAATCTGCCAAAAAAACGTCAAAGAAAATTCCCCATTGTGATATAAGTGATAGCATAGACAATTAGGTTTAGATTAATAAAGTGTTATAGTTCGTGCATTTCATGAATGCGCGCGGACCTAAGATGTGTGTGTGGCAGTTTTGTTCGTTTGAACTGTCAACTAGCGTGTCCATATACGACTCACACATCTATAGCCCGCGCGTATTCATGAAATGCACGAACTATATAAGGGATATGACAAAATCCCTCAAATATCGCCCTTAAAATTAAAAGACGTAAAATGTAAAAATAAAAAATATTTACTCGCTAACTCAATATTGTTCACCGGGTATATAGGCGTGAATATACCTCGAGTAAAATAGCAAAGGTAAGCTCGAGCTTGTCTTTGATTATATTCGCTCCTATATAGAGAACATGAACAATGTTGAGTAATAATGTCTGTGCGCGTTTCATTAAAATATGTTATATTTACTTACTGTTAAAATACTAAATAACTGACTGACCACAAATTCATCCAAAGGTTCAATTACACACACAAAAACACTTAATTTTATATTTTATTTATACTTCTAAAGGTGCTAAAGTAATTTAATCTTATTACAAAACGTTTACTCCTAAACTAATCTCATGCTATCTCATTCCAAAGCTTACCATATAAATGAAACAGCACTAGACTTTGACTAGACCTTATATACCACGTATGTAATGAACCCGATTAAGTGTTAGAAACATTATGATATCGGCTTTGTCATAACCGGACGTTGCGTGAATTATTTAACATGTCTATAAAGTATATCGTCTGATTTTTGTAACCATCGATATATAGACCATAAATCGACCCGAACGAACAACTGGCGACATTTTTATTAATGTTTCCA
This sequence comes from Conopomorpha cramerella, assembly GCA_012932125.1. Taxonomy (NCBI): domain Eukaryota; kingdom Metazoa; phylum Arthropoda; class Insecta; order Lepidoptera; family Gracillariidae; genus Conopomorpha; species Conopomorpha cramerella. The sequence goes on along the minus strand of SJJU01006134.1, from coordinate 4,089 downwards.
CACCACACGTACCCCTATTGTAAGGCGCATACAGGCCACAATCGCGCGATCGTTGTATTGATAAATATCTATCATACAATTTGGTGTCCTTACTCAGTGGATGGCCTTGGACGGCGCGTGCGGTGGCTTTCAACATAAAGTCAGTTACTCAACCAGTTAGGACATACACCAATATACAGTGGACTGCAGGCTTCCTTGTGTGCACAGAAATCTAGTACATAGTTGCCATTTTTAAACGGTCAACGGAGGGTCAATTTCGCGTGGCCGGTCGACCGGTAATGCACTGGAAAGAACTGTCTAGCGAGCCCATTGCGAAGTTCTGGAACGTGCACCGTTTTCGTACTTAACTGGCCACAAAGAATATGAATGGACAATGAAAGAATAAAACTAGTGAAAAGTTTTCGAAATTCAAAACTCTACATAGAGGTTAGGTAGGTATTTTTATTACCTGCCAGTTGGTGCAGTCCTTATGAAAACGATCTTAGATTTTGTTACTTTTCTTGATCATAAAAGGGTTTTATGTATTATACTAAAATGAATAAACTTGTTTTGCTCATGCATGACGTTTGTTAAAATAGTTTCTACAGTACAGTTCGAGAATTCGGTCCTAGTAATATTGCTAAAGTGGGTTTGACCGCGAGGCCAAATACCAATGGAATAAAGTTATTGTCCATACCATTTGAAAAAAAAAAATATCTTTATTATTAGTATAGAGCTGTCTTGCTCACGATTGTAAGCTTTTTGTATTTTTTAACACAATAGAGGCAGTTACTATTCGATTTCTTTTTTTTCGAATTTAAAAGTTATAATGATAAATAAGATACAATTGTACAATTCGATATGTCTTAAAAAAAAACTAATTTACTTACTGTATGAATCGGAACTTTATTTTGTAATGAACACTCCAATATTATTTTCATACATATATCTGCAATGTACAATGTGATGAAATAAAGCTTCTTGGCGTATAGAATAAGCTTTTATTATTAATTTATGTTTTGAAATTATTACGGCGTTACAACTGAGCGTTTTCTGCTGTCCCGGCAAACATTTGTTTTGCCAAAATAGTTAGTTGCCTTTGTACTCCGCGTATTGGGGTAAATACAACCGGTATAGAAAATAGATAGTAGCCGATTCTCAGACCTACTGAATACGAGTAAATGTATATATTTGGTAAAAATCGCTAAAGCCGTTTCGGAGGAGTACGGTAACTAACATTGTGACATGGAAATTATATATTAGAAGATTTACCAATCTTTATTAATTCTCTTTTTTATTATTTTCAGGTATGTTCCAAATTGTAAAGAAACAGTAGAGAAGCAATAAACATCACAACATCTTATGGATTGGTATGGACTATGAAGGATTCTGCTACAGACATCAAAAGTGTCTAGGGATCAAGAACATTTTTAGCTCTAAAAAAATCTAGTTTATTTAAATCAAATCTAATCTTCTGGATTGGTCTCCTACCTAATTCCCCATGCCTGTTTCAATGACTTATCAGCACATTTTGAATAAATTATGAATGAATTCAGTTTTTGTAAAATATGTATATTCTTGATTGCAATCTTGATTAAAATGTACTTGATCACTAGATACTTTTGATGTTTGTATTTATGCATAGAACTATTACGTGTATTTTACTTAGTTGTTTTTCCACTGTTTGAACAGTAAAAGAAAACTTGCAGGTTAATGTGCATTTTTTATATGTTACTTTTATTTCGTTGTTTATGGGAAGATGAGAAGGTTGTTATAAAAAACAGAATGCTCTTTAGTCCTGATTATTCATTCAGAAAAAAATGTTATCAGTAAGTACCTAATGAACAAGTATGCTCCATCGTAGGCCACATCGCTGCTTAACAACAGTCAGCATGATGATCCTTGCTCACAAACAGAGCATAAAATAACATTAAAATACAAAAAAATGCATATTAATCTGAAAGTTTTCTTTAACAGTTCGAATTTCAAACGATGATAAAACAACTAAGTAAAATACACGTAATAGTTCTATGAACCTTTAACGTTTGAAGTTACATTTGAATCTGGTTTTGTAAGGATTTCGCAACTGAAATTGAAGTAGTCAGCCACTACTACACGAGCGAGTTCAATCGGCCACACCACACTATTGCAACGACCCTTCACTTCCTTACTAAACCTTGGTGAAGAGGTGTCAAAGTAAATTGGCCAGTAAGTGGTTATGTATAAAGTAACACTGAATCGTTATGCGGTGGAATAAAAAAAAAACACATTGCACAGCAAGTACCAACAAATTAGGTGTTACTGTACTTTATTATTTTGATACAATGAGTCATGTGCTGGATTACTTTCGCTGGATTTAATACTAGTTGATGACATGTTGCGTCATCATTCATCATAACGTCTACTGCTGGACGTGGGCCTCGTCCAATGATTTCCGTAATTTCGGGGTGAAATGCCAATTAATCGCCACGTTTGGCAGGCGGGTTGGCGAACGCAGAGAGCGCTGCTGCCCGTTCTCTGGAGGGCTCCCTCGATCGCCTCTTATGACCCCCATGACGGGAAAAGTTGGGCTAGGTTCGTGACACGTGTGTTCTGTTCCCCCTCATCACACGGCTACAAGTTGCGCGTGAAAGAAATGTCACGTTATATTTAGCTGTAAACGTCTGATTGACTGACCTCTATGTCATTAAGAAAAATGAGTTTTAAAATGACTCATTGAACCCACAACCCTTGTCCGATTGTAACGTTATGATCACTCGGTCGAACACATCGGCAATGCGTTTAAAATGGTGATAAGATGTAAATTAAATGTAAACATGGCTGCATTATATTAACATTAAATTATGTACAATTGCAGTCGTAATGCACATACGCGTTTGGTAAACTTTAATATTCATTAACAAAATTGGCAGTAATTGTGAATATTTCACAAAACGTTTAATAAAAAGATACCTACCTATATAGATAGAGATACATTCATAATATCTGATGGTGTACCTGCTCTTCTAGCACAGTTCGTTTTATTTTTATTTTTTATCATCATCAGCCCAAATTTGTCCATTGCTGGCCTCTTCAATTGCACGCCACTGTGGTCTTTTTACGGCTTCTCGCATCCACCTTCTGCCAGTCATCTTGCGCATATCATACTTTGACATTATTGGGTTTCAATTTAAGAGGGATGCATGAAAAGTACCAAAGAAAGTGCTCGGTGTTCTTAGTAATTTTAGGAACATTTTACACAGAAGCTGGACAAATACAACAAAACACACTTTACATATGTTTTCGTATACAACCTGCAAAAAGGTAATCCGATTTTTTTATGTCATCTGTTATCGATATAATTTTTATTTCTCACGCATAATAATAATAAAATCTTAAGAAAGTTTCTCTGAAGGATCGAATCAGAAATGAAGTGATCCGACAGAGAACCAAAGTCATCGACATAGCTCATCGTTTTAGCAAGCTGAAGTGGCAGTGGGCCGGCCATATTTGCCGTAGAACCGATGACCGTTGGGGAAAACGAGGTCTCGAGTGGAGACCGCGTCTCGGCAAACGGAGTGTAGGACGCCCTCAGGAAAGGTGGACTGATGATATACGCAAGATGGCTGGCAGAAGCTGGATGCGAGAGGCCGAAAACAGATCACAGTGGCGTGCTGGAGAGGTCTATGTCCAGCAGTGTACAGGTATGGGCTGATGATGATGATGACTTAAGAAAGTACTCGGTGTTCTTTTCTGAGTGATCTTTTCTTCAATGCACCGAGTCTGATAAATTCTTCGTGCACTGCACACCATTAACAGTACTTTTACATGCAGAGTAGCAACAGATCTGTTGCACAGATCACGGGGATAGTGGGTCAAGTCGGAACTGGTTTTTGTGCTTTCTCGTCACCCGACTCGTTATCAACCTACATTTAACGTTAATGTTATGAATATAGGTACGTGGGAATGTGAACTTTTTCAAAATGGGCGCGGGAGTGATTTAAACTATGTTTTGTAATAGGCAAAGAAAGTTCTTATACAGACATCAAAAGTGTTTAGGTATCAAGTACATTTTAGAAGATTGCAATCAATAATATATTTTACAAAAACTGAATTCATTCATAATTTATT
>SJJU01006133.1:0-11375 GCA_012932125.1 Conopomorpha cramerella | reverse complement strand
GAAAAACGTTGCTACTGTAGCTATAACAAACTTGGGTCCAAACACTGATAGTGGTAATCTATTGCCTGATAATCCTTTCTTCCATCGGCTATCATCACATTTCTCTTACGCCATATTTTGCAATAAGGTGTCTAATTTTAACCGACTTCAGAGAAGGATTAGGTTCTTTCATTGTCGACGGTATCTGTTTTTCTGTTACCTCGTAACTTTGGGGGAACCGATTTTGATGATGATTGCTTTTTACGTGAAAACTGACTTCCCGTGCCTGTTTCCATTTGGTTCCGTTCTAAATATTTTTTTTTTTTTCAATAATTCTTCAATGTCAGTTTTTGGTTTAAGTCATTATGATCCACACGACGTCTACTGCTGGACGAGAGCCTTCCCCATTGATTTCCATGATCATTTGGGGGGAAATGCCAAGCTTGGTAGGCGGGTTGGCGATCGCAGTGGTGTTGTGGCTTAACTCAGAGAGCGTTGCTGTCCCGTCTTCTGGAGAGTTACCTCGGTCGCCTCTTACGACCCCCATGAAGGGAAAAGCTGAGCTGGGGCGGTGACACGTGTATTCTGTTCGCCATCACCACGGCTCGAACGCTAAATATAAATATTTTCATTAAAGTTTTCAAAGTGTTTTGTCGTTTAATATTAAAATTGGCAAGTACCTAATCCAAATTAAAATGATACAAGCCTCTACTAATAAAATAGAGAGTCGCACTTTCGGATATTATTTAAAAAACAAGTCGCAATTAACACCACTTTTAAATATACCCCACCCACTTTCAACCTTGGCCGTTGTAACTGAAATTAGTGAAATATGGTCGCAACCCACGTTGGGTTTTTGCCATTCATTTATTAATTGTTTCCAGTACTATACATTTATGAAAAGATGTATGAATGTAGATGAAGCGAAAGGGGTATGTCAGGACCGTGACAAATGGAGATCTGTAGTCTCTGCCTACCCCTCTGGGAGACAGGCGTGAAGTGTATGAAGATGACATTCATGACTCCTTCACTTAGGACCATCTTGTGAAAGATAAATCTATGTATTTGTCACGTTTTGGCACTTGCCATTAGTGAGACAAAACCTAAAACTTACCTGAATATTGTATGGTGCACGTTACAGAATATGGGACCGTCGTCCTCATTGTAGTCCATTGAAGAATCAATATAAAGAGACAGTAGTAAATTGCACTTGACATATAGCCGTGTGGTGACTGCGAATAGAATACGTGTGTCACCACCCCAACCCAACTTTTACCGTCGTGGGAGTCGAAAGAGGCGACCGAGGGAACTCCAGAGAACGAGCAGCAGCGCTGTCTGAGTTAAACCACAACATCAATGCGAACGCCAACCCGCCTGTCAAGCGTGGCGATTACTGGCATTTCCCTCCAAATGATCCTGCAAATCATTGGGGGAGACCCTCGTCCAGCAGTGGACGACTCGTGGCTGATGATGATTAAATTGTACTTTTATATTGAACTCAGTCCATTTCGAAACTTTAGTAGCTGGTTTCGGAATGGGTCTAAAGGAAATTTTACCCAATCCAACCCTTTTCAGTGTACATAGTCTGATCGTCATAGCCATATTATTCTCGCTGTGTGACATGGATAGCGTTAGGCCACTGGCTTTTACGACAAGGTAGGCATAAGGCAGTAATCCCCAAGGATTCACACTATAGGTATATCACAAATATAGGTACCTACATATCTACTCACTCACAAAACACAGGACCTTCGTTAGCCTATGTCGTGAGTACAACGAATAAAGATCTAGCAACAACTCTATTATTAGGTCGGGTAGCCGAAATACAAAAGTAGGCTGTGTCTTTTTGCCTATATGGTGTGCACGCCACTGCGTTAGACGAGTGGTATAATACTGGCATTGTCTCACAGCTCAGACAATATTACTTGAAGGCCTCGTGGCACGGAGCCTGGGGGCCAAGTCTGCTGTACTCTCGTAGTTGTATCGCTCTGGCATCGCAGTTTAACTACGGTCTATGGTGAAATTAAAGCAACGAAATCAGCCAAGTGTATTGTTTACCGCTAAAATGCCAGAGCGATGCAACTACCAAGAGAGTAGTAGACTTAGGCTCTACCCCGTCGCCATCCCCATAGCGAAGATTTCCCCCTCGTCAACAAAGAAAATAAAAAAGGTTTCCATACGTAATTTGGACGACTGCTTCCAAAGGTTTTTTTGGGAAGATAAATGTTTCTAATCTAAATAAAATGTAGGCATTTCATAGAACGAGCACATACTAGGCATTTGGTTCTTTTCCTACACTAGAAACCTTAATATACTATACAGAGTATAGGAAAACAACTAGCGAGATATAGATATCATTCACACCCAAATCACATTAAATTTAATCGCGCCTCGATTATAAAATCTGATAATTTCAGTTCGTAGTTTTTTTTTTTGTATAGATCTAATTATAACAATGACACGAAGGAAACCGGTTGCCAAAACTATTTTTTTGTTTATTATTATTTATTACGATGACTCGTAAAATTATTATTATTGAGTCGGAGATGGTTATTTGAGTGTCGTGATTTTGTCTGCCCCCCTACGGTAATCTATCGCCTTATACATAAAAAAAACCATTGACTAACTACACTCGCGATCAAAGAAATCGATTCGGTTTAGTACTGAGACCAGTACAAAACTAGAGTCTATTTCATTGCTCGTAAGCAGTGGCGTGCGCACCATATAGGCAAAAAGACACTGCCTACCTTAGTATTGTAGCTTCCCGACCTAATAATAGAGTTATTGCTAGACCTTTTTTCGTTGTACTCACGACATAGGCTAACGAAGGTCCTGTGTATTGTGGGTGAGTAGATATAAGTTACATATATTTCGTAAAGACAAGTTACCTATACATAGGTTTCAATCCTTGGGATTACTGCCTACCTTGTCGCAAAAGCCAGTGCACGCCACTGCTCGTAAATATAGTTCACGTATATCATCTTAGACCAGTTTGTACGTGTATTTAGCGTACATTAGACCAGTTTTTGAGAGCTTCACTAACGACGTACTAACGCTATACCAACCTTATGAACACCACGGCTAGTGTATGTCGTAATTTGGCACATTTTTTTTACTCAGTAGGTGTTGAATTCTTGAATTTTGTATCTCTAAAGTTCATCTATAGGCGGGGAGAGACATGATTGCTATATGAAATAGTTGTGCTGATTTTGTTTTGTACGTACAGTGAAGAACTGAGTTAATCAACATTTCCGGCTGGTTTAGGTTAGTGAAACTAGGAAAATATTGATAACCTGAACACCGGGACAGTTCCTCTCATTGTTTACGTTTCCACTGGCCAAAATATGCACCATATTTTTATTGTGGTATTAGTACAAAAATCTTGAAAATCGGTTCGGAAGGTCTAGAGATCTACGTAGCGGAAAACGATGTGCATTGCTGATTTCGTTACTTTCATTTAACTGTCGTTCGTAGTAAAACAGCTGTGCAGCAACATCGTTTTCCGCTACGATGTCAGAGCAACACAACTACGAGAGAGTAACAGACTTGGGCCTCTGGTCAGCCCCCCTAGCACAGCGCTCCAAGAAATAAGTGACAAGACATATAACGCGCTGCGATTTGTTGAAACTAGCTGAGTCGCACAAAGCGTGACATACTAGCCAATCAGAGCGCGTATTTGTTCTATGTCAAGTCTTTCTTGACGCGCGTGCTAGGCCTGCAGCTGTGACCAGCGTGCACGTGTAGGCCATAGGAAACGTCTCGTATAAGTCTCTCTTGACGTTTTGTTTACTTGAAAATCAATTCTGTTATAGCAGGGTTTCTCAAAGTGGGGTTAGCGAAACTCTAGGGGTTCCCCTTAAAGACTGAAGAAGAAAGAAATATTTACGTAATGGTGACTGGCTGGCTGTCAAGAGTTATAGTTTCACAATAAAGCGTGTACTTGATTCTAAATCAGAATTGAGATTTAAGCTGTCTAAAATTACTTCTCAGATGCGACTCAAGTCCACTTTTTTTCTTTTCTTTTAGTCGCAATTACTTCTCAGATGCAATTTGAGACTCAAGTCCACCCGTCCCCTTAATATATGATTTTCCCTTTTGACACTTATTGTGTTTGTTTAGTCTATTTGAAATTGAAAACCATATTCTCTTCCACAGATAGTTTATTTCATCTTATTGGGAGTTAGGAGTTGGCGATCGTTTTAGAACTTAACACAAGGGTACTTGGGACACTAAGTTTGAGTAACCCCGTGCTATATTAATAGTTATTAGGTTCATAGCACTCCATGTAATTGATAAGATATCGAGCCACCGAGTGACCTACCTATCCCTGTATAACATAAACGTACAATTTGTTTAATTAAAACCTAAGCCATTATTTAAAGAGGGCATTTTATCCCCTAACTAATTAAATGAATGGGCACCAACCCAGATTGAACTAATGAGTATTAGTCGCAATGTTTTCTTCGACGAAAAATATCACGAACCACAATAACGTCACGGAATCTTATTTATCTCTACTATTGCGTATTTCATTCTTATTTTTGTCTGGATTCTGTCTGCGTACATAGACGATGTCGAAAAAGTATGCTGATCTCACGTAGACTGTCTGTAGGAGGGTAGAAGACTCTTTTTTGTAACACTCTTTTTCAATACAATAATTTTCTTTTAAAAAAAGCTTCCCACTAATAAAGAGCAAGTTCAAAGTCGAACAATCACAACGCAGCTCAATCACAACTAGACTTGTAAGCTGCGTACAGCTCTGTCTGTTTCTTTTGCACCAAAATATATGGAAAATGATGTACTTCTGGATCCAAACTGTCACTTTTACTACTATTTTGCAAGTTTTGATCTAAATTTACCCTGATACGCAGTAAAGGACAGGAGATATTTTTATTCTTACTCGTTAACTTTTGCATTTTTTTTTCATATCTTTGTCTCGTTTTATTCAAAACGTCAGATTAGGATTGCAAGTCTAGTTGTTTTTGGTCTGAGCAGTCTAACGTAGAATTCCATCTTTTTCTTTTCTCACTATCTTTGACACGTTGATTTTTTTAAGAACATTCTTCATTGCACCGACTTAAAATAGTCCCTTCGCATGATCCATTCTTGGGGGTACATTTCTAGGCAATAAGCCGATGAGAGTCGATTAAAAACAACGCGTGGTAGAATGTATAAATAACTGGTAGAGACATTGGCCGTTAGTTCTAATAATAGTTACCGGTTGGAATTGATGGCGCTTCTATAACACGTGTTTGAAACTAATTTCCTACAGTGTAACCGTTGATAGATAATGTAACGTACATAATTCCTAGTAGAGAGAAGATATTGTCTCTTGAACCTTCTCGTGTGGTCCAGAGTTTTGGGGCTTTGGTTGACATAATTTTTTTGTAAGCAAAACTAGCTTGAGTTATGTCAAATTTCATACATAAGTGACGACAGCTCTAAGCAAGACTTTGACGAAGCAACGACGTCAAAATTCGGTTTCTAAATGTTTTCCTTAGATAATGTATGTCTAGATATGTAATCTAATTATAGTCTTGCGGGTTAGAGAGAAACATGTGTTTTCTTCGTTACATGTAGCTTGACATGTGGAGCAGGTGCATTAATAATGGTCTGAAATCATAACATCGAGTCGAATAAGTTTTATATTAACTGTTTTTTGTTATATCAGAAAAATGTTTACATAGAGTTTTTGTTCTGTAGAATATGTTGAAACGTTGTACACGATCGATTCGACACCATAAGTTAAAATCTTCCTTTTAAAAGCTAAAACCTTCGAGTTAAAATCTTCTCGTTGCGTTATGAAGCAAACAACGCAGTTCTGAAAATACAGAACTCTTAACGGGTTCCACCATCCACGATTAGTTTACGCAACAGAATATTATGCGTCCGTCTCGCTCGTTTTGTACAGGACAAAAATAACCCCCACGGTGTGATATGTAGAGACCAGATGCGCGTGACGTACCTATCAGATTTGAGAGTCGGATCTCGAGACAGCAACAAAACGTATGTTCCAATTTCCAGTCATTCAAATTGAAGACCACTTTTTTGTGTCTTGTGAAGTGTTGATCCCTGAATTGTTGTTTTCAACAGGAAAATAGCTGCGGATGTTTCTTGCATCAGTTCATTTATTTTCTGTCTACGTGTCTGTTTTTAAAACTGTCAAATGTTGTATTACAATACAGCATTTTAAGCGTAGAAGACAGATGCATGGTATCCGCACTAGCTTTTCCGCGCCGATTCTCATGTTGTAATTTCTTTAAAAAATGGCCTATGCTACTCAATAATCATTCATCATCAGCAACATAAGGTCCACTGCTGGACGAGGGCCTCCCCCAATGAGATCCGTCATTTGGGGTGAAATGCCAGTAATCGCCACGCTTGGCAACTCAATAATCCATGGTTTTATTGTGGTATTAGTACAAAAAACTTGAAAATCGGTTCAGAAGATCTAGAGATTAACCCAACCTCACCAACTATACCGCTTTCTTATAGATGTACGAAACGAATTGTTTCCAGCGTATAGATAATCCTGGACTGTTCTGTGTATGTTTGGTACTTTAACGTAGACCCCTAGAGGGTTCATATCGTACATATTTATGGTTCCAGCAATAATTATTTTCTTTGATTTTTTTTTTGCTACGTGTCTGGTCTGGTCATAACTCGGCACTGCTTCGAGCAACGTCATGGATCTTTACCGTCGTCAGCAGAAATATTTTCCAGTATTGCGCAGCAAACGTCTACATTTTGATGCTAGCGAGACACTGCAGTTTTTGTTAGAGCAGAATCTGTTAAGAGAAAAGCACATGACTGTGTTTCTACAGAATTTCTGCAATAGGTTTGGCTTCCTAGTAACTACTTGGATTTGTATTCTTGAGGTTTGTGTTACGAGACCGACTATACTAAACCAGTAGATCTCTTTTTCAGAGCCTATATAGAATGTATATAGGTAGAGCAATGTGGAGCCGAGCAGTGGGGAATTGAAAAAAAAATTCAATCTCCTTACAAAAAGTCATTTCTTGAGGGAGGCTCGTTTCGAGATGAAGAAAAAATTGCGTTTCTCCGCATTGTCGCCATAGTAAAAGTTATTCATATTGATGAGCCCAACAAAGTTTCTAAGACCATTGCTCGGGGTCCTCTTAAACGCAGTATACGCTACGCAACACTGACCCCGCTATGGGATTTTAAAGGCGGTAGTTATTTTAATGTTTGTAGTGCTTAATCAAACAATATCACTCTGACCTTAGAGCTTGAGATGTATCTCTCTAGCCAAAACTCTACACATGTCACTATACTATCTCGTGTTATATATGTGACACCGCGTGGGGCGTGCTATTTCCAGCTAGCGCTATGCGGTGCCAGCTCCGTTGTAGCGGGTCGCTGGAATATTGTTTACAGAAATCTCCGGATGTTTATTGTGCTGGTCTTTCCTAGTGTTTTTCGTACATTTCCCTGGAATTGTCCACTTGTCCAGATACATTTTTCTCGTGGAGAATTTTCCATGACGTTATTGATATGTGTATGTTTCCTATCTAGATATCTAATTTCAAAAGAATGGTTGGTAAGATTATGTATTGATTGATTAGATAGTGGTATTCAAAAGCAATTCTGATTTGCTTCCTGATCCTAGGGAGGAAAGGATAGGACATGCACATGGCCAAGAAATTTTGTTTCTGATTCAAGGTTCGACATTTTTGAGTTTGCAATCTTGAAACGTGGATACAACAGAAAATTACCCTTGTATTCACAGCAAAAGAAGATTAATTTCTTGTGTAAAACTCTATTATTTCTGTAAAAGAACACCTCTGAATTTCAACGCTCAATTTGACATTGCAACTGGTTGAAGGAAATTAGTACCTACAAAGTTAAGATAAGAATTGTTAATACCTTGACTGATAAAATTAGTCGTGGATCCAAATATCTCTGCATTATCATTTTCTGCTCCACACCCTAGTTCTGGTTTCCGTCGCCTAATGTGCTATGATTTATTTTGATCAGTCAATCCCGTTGAAGTATTCCGCTATGTTAGATACAACCTCTAACTTTGCTGCCAACTGCAGTTAGGTTAATCTTAACAAAATTGAATTCTCCCTCAGATTCAATTACTCTAGAGAGCTATAAGTTCATCATGAAAATGGCAGTGTATTGTCTCTTTTTTTTTTGATGTAGTCGTTTCCCCTCTAGATTTTAAATCACACTTTCCGTGAAGTAGTTCACATTTTGCATAGTAATCTACACATTTTGCATTTGTACTATTAGTAGAACAAATAGGACGTTGGCGAAACAAGGTCATATTCATGCATGACAAAATGTCTATTCTGTGGGTTACACGAAGTTTACTTCTATAATAAATTGGGGCAAAATTACAGCGTTCGATGAAAGCGCAACAACCCATTCGCGTGACGCAAAATGTGCTCTATTTTCGTGTGTTATATCATAAATTCATAGTGTAATAATTTAGCATGGTTTGAAAATGCATTTTTATTGGAAAGATACTTTCCTTCAATTTTATTTTGAGAACGGTATTAGGGCTCGTCAATACTGTTACGCCATTTATAGCTGGAAATTTCTTACATTCTTATGTGGTCATTATGTATTTACCATGTGCTGTGATTTGAAACGAATGACGCGCATTATTTGGAAGAGCCAATTTATGGCGTAAATTACACCCAAATTATATTCTGTATGACAAAATATAAATTGAGCCATTTTTTCACAATTCCACCGAAACGAATTTAATTAGCCTGAGTTCGATGGTATAAAACTCTATCCACATCCATCAACAAAATCTGTAATCGCCATTGATATGAGAATTGTACTATTATTTGAAACGTAATCGTTAACCTAACGTAAGAGAACTTAACGATTAGTAAGTAATTCAGCCTCCGAAAAAAAATGCATCATTGTATGTTGTATAAAATGTTCGTTACGAGAGCTTTTTTAAGTGGTGTGTGCGTGGCCTACTAGTCTATGATTCGGGGAAATTATCAGTTACATTTTTTTAATACGACCTTCTTCTTTTTATGATAACTGAGAGAAAAATGTCTAGAAAAATACCTATGTCCAGCAGTGGACAACTATGGGCCGATGATGATTGTACTATCTTAGGACTGAGTCAGGCACAGGCTCGACAGCTACACCACAGGCAAGCGACGCGTGTACCCTCGCCAACGGCTCCCGTACAACTACCCGCGCCGCCCCACTGCCAGTGCGCCACGAGACTGTGTAACTATATCTTGTATGGATATAGGTTTACGTACGAACACTACAATGATGATGAGAAAAAATCCCGGTGTGGAATCATCCTGTTCACCCCATCTTTGTTCAGTGATTCTTATGAGTATACAGCTAGCCTTCAACGTGTCTTCCGTCTCTTTCGCAGGCGTCAGGAGTGACAGTGTCCGACGCGTGCAAGACCACGTACGAGGAGATCAAGAAGGACAAGAAGCACCGCTACGTGGTGTTCTACATTAGGGATGAGAAGCAGATCGACGTGGAGACGGTCGGAGAGCGCAACGCCGAATACGACTCGTTCCTCGAGGACCTGCAGAAGGGCGGCACTGGTGAATGCAGGTTGGTTGTGAATCACTTTCAAAATGTCAATTGACAGTATTTAGACTAGATTAGACATCAGTAATGTCTAATCTAGCTTGTATGTCGGATGTTTTGTTCCAAACACTTGTTTACTACATTTTACCATGTCGAAATCTAAGCTTAACCCTTAACTGCATGATATTTTTTTGTCTGAATAAAAACCTATCCTTCTTAAATTATATGAAAAATTGAAGGTGGTCTAAAAGTCAAAACTGCGTTCATACGTATTAGTTGACACTGTTGACCTTTGACAATAATTTAGAATGAACAATCTGTAGATGGGACGGCTAGAAAAAAAATTCGAGGAAAATTATACTGATGTAGTATTACATCACTATTCAGCTAAGGGTAAAAAAAAGGAAATGAAACTAGAATTTATTTAAAAAAAATCAGGTGTGGCTAGGTTGGGATAGCAAATGTTGTACTAGCATATTTATCTCAACGTGAAGTGGTGGGAATCGTCGTTATAGGGTCACTAATCTTATGGTATGCGTCATAACCATGTTTACCTTTCAAGCTTTCCTTAACATACGGAGTGTAAAAGGTCCCCGAACAATGGTCTTAGTAACGTTGTTGGGCTTATGTATACTTAGGAACTTTGACTATGGCGACAATGCGGGGAAAATCTTGTTATCATTGTCGCCATCGGAAAAGTTGTTCTTAGTGACGAGCCCAACAACGTTTCTAAAATCATTGCTCGGGGTCTTTTTACAATCTGTATACTTGTAGGATATTTAAAAAATATATTGGTACAGGCTAGGCTTCCGAGATTATCTACCACCATTGTAACTCCTTATAGAGCCACAATATACTGTTAATACATTCTGACTCTATAATTGTCATGTTGTCAATTAGACCATAGTTCAATCATAGACAATGAAAATACCTTTAATGGGGAATTTTCTTTGACGTTTTTCTGACGGATTTTCAGGCGGAGAACTGTCATTACTGTCGAACTTTGTTTGGAACGTTTGACAGTAATGACAGTTTTCCGCTCGAAACGTCAAAGAAAATTCCCCATTCTATATTTCATCCAACTAAAGACAAGGCAATCTAGACTACAACCGCTGCTAACTCAAATGTTGTTTTCTTTCACAGATACGGCCTGTTTGATTTCGAATACACGCACCAATGCCAAGGCACCTCGGAGGCTAGCAAGAAACAGAAGCTCTTCCTCATGTCATGGTGCCCCGACACCGCTAAAGTTAAGAAGAAGATGTTGTACTCTAGGTGCGTATTAATACACCATACAAGATCAGATACTTCATCGTCAGCCACATGACTACCACTGTTGGACGAGGGCAATGATTTCCATGATCATTTGGGGGGAAATGCCAATAATCGCCACGCTTGTCAAGCGGATTGGCGAACGCAGTGGTGTTCTGGTGTTGCCCGTCCTCTGGAGAGTTCTAGGTTTATTCAGGCTAAGAGCTAGCAACTTGTAACTGAAGGTCCATATTGACATTCTTAACTCATTATGCTATCTACCTATATATGACGGAGAGGTCCTTGTGATCTCTAACCGTCGTATTCATAAACGTTTTCGATAGTCCCAATTAAAAATGTCGGTAGTGCAATTTTAGGAATATGTACTTTTCTACACCGTTAGATTGGCGATATTAAGATCTATAAACTTATTACGTATAATAACATCACGTAAAGATACCAAAGATTACAAAGCTGTTGTAAATTTGAAGTATGTACCACAAGTAGTTTAGTTTTAATATCCAAAACTAACTTCTATCTTCTCTCCTGAACATGTTCCGTTCTGTAGATCCGACTTTCTTAATAGGGACCATCGA